>NJFT01000087.1:0-150508 GCA_002221725.1 Scedosporium boydii
ATATGAAGAAGAATAGATGTGAAATGGGGAAGAAATGTAAAGTTGAAGTTGGATGGGATGAAATGGCGGTGTGGTTTTTTGGGGGGGCGGAATGGGGGGGCGGGCGGAAAGTGGGGTCGTCAACTTAATGCGCATCTGAGATCCTCACTCTCCCAACACGTGATTAACCACGCCCTTCAGTCTTAGTTCGCTTGACTCATCCGTGCATGATTTCCTGCAGGTGCCCCTCCTCCCGATAACGATAAGATCAATTGGGAAGGAAGGAAAAAAAACTGCCCCGCGTGCAAAACACCGCAAAATTTTCCCCAGCTGATGGCAAACACCTCAGTTCATCAGACTTGATATCCTTCCGATTTCTTCTCTGAAGGAAGTTGCTTTTCTTCTTCCTCTTCAGAGCCCACAAGGTTCCACGCCCCCTCGTCCTCATTCCCCACAATGGGCCACGAGGTTCTGATCGGCGGCTCGTGCTACACGGCCTCCGCCGCCCAGAAGCTCATCGACCGCATCAACGACAAGAGCAGCCCCGCCGTAGTCTCGCGCATCTCGGGCCAATGGGTGTATTTCGTCGAGTTCGAGGGCAACGTCGAGGCTGTTAAGGAGCTCGTCCAGGCCACGAGTCTGTCTGCCCAGACTTCTTCTTCCCACGCGAGCGGGGGCGACGCCCAGTCGATCAAGATCTACATTACCCCGCGCACCACACCGTCGCCATGGAGCTCGCAGGCCACCAACATTGCCCAGGTCTGCGGCGTCAAGGCACGCATCGAGAGGGGCCGTTTCGTGACAATTGAGTTCGAGGGAGCCGCTCCCGCCGATATCGCCGCCTTCAGGGATATTCTTCACGATCGCATGACCGAGTCCATCACCGAGACGTTGCCCGAGCCCGCTACTATTTTCGCCGAGGGAGCCCGTCAGCCGCTTGTCGTTGTCGATATCTTCGCGGACGAGAGGGGCCCGTTGGCCGCTTTGCAAGATTACAATAAGAAGATGGGGTTGGGGCTGGATCAGCCCAACATGGAATATCTGGTAGACCAATACAAGTCTCTCGGGAGATCGCCTGTAAGGACGCCGTTCGCCTTTCTCTCTCCATTCGTGTCTTTCTCTTGTCTCTTCTCCATCTCTTCTCCATCTCTTCTCTCGTCGCGTCTCGTACCTGTTTGCTGAGAAATTCTTTTGGCGATAGAATGATGTCGAATTGTTCATGTTTGCCCAAGTAAATTCGGAGCACTGCCGCCACCATGTCTTCAATGCCACCTGGACTATCGACGGCGCGCCCAAGGACAAGAGCTTGTTCGAGATGATTAAGAACACCCACAAGTCGACTCCCGATTTCGTAATCAGCGCATACTCAGACAATGCTGCCGTGTAAGCGGGAACTCGATATCTCCGCCCTTTCACGCGGCTTGGATAAAGGATAAACGAACTAATATCTTCGTTAGGATGGACGGCGATGAAGGCCACCACTGGGCCCCCGACTACTCCACCGGCTCCTGGAAGCTCACCAGGGAAGTCGTCCAGCCCCTCATCAAGGTCGAAACCCATAACCATCCAACCGCTATCAGTCCCTTCCCCGGCGCCGCCACCGGTAGCGGAGGCGAGATTCGAGACGAAGGCGCCGTCGGTAGGGGATCGACGCCCAAGGCCGGTCTTTCCGGTTTCTGGGTCTCCGACATGTTGATCCCCGGCAAGAAGCAGCCGTGGGAGCGCGACATCGGAAAGCCCGCGCACTATGCTTCCAGCTTGGAGATTATGGTCGAGGCTCCCATCGGTGCGGCGAGGTTCAATAACGAGTTTGGCCGCCCGGCGCTTGCGGGTACTTTCAGGACGCTACTTACGAATGATACCGAGACGGAAGCGTCCGAGTTTAGGGGTTACCACAAGCCCATCATGGTAGGCCGTCTTGGACATCCATCTCCTGCTATACCTACCAGATTTCTAATGTCTTTCTATGTTCTTTTAGATTGCTGGTGGTATCGGTAGCGTGCGACCTCAGCACGCCATCAAGGATCCCGCATATGTACAAGATGGTGCCCATGTAAGTACTGTTGAAATACCATCATCGTAATGCGCACTACTAACCAACCTCCAGGTCATCGTCCTTGGTGGCCCCGCCATGTTGATCGGCCTCGGTAAGTCTCTACGTTTCAGCTATTTTAGAAATGCCACATTTGTACTGACTTTCTCCTTCCAGGTGGCGGCGCTGCCTCCTCCAATACCGGTACCGAAGCCACGGCCGACCTCGACTTCGACAGTGTCCAGCGCGGAAACCCTGAAATGGAACGCCGCGCTCAGATGGTCATCAACACCTGCGTTGCCCTCGGCCAGGAAAGCCCCATCGCCTTCATCCACGACGTCGGCGCCGGCGGCCTCTCCAACGCCCTGCCCGAACTCGTCAAGGACGCCGGGTTCGGAGGAAAGTTCGAGTTGCGACAGGTCGAGAGCGCCGATAACTCCATGTCGCCGCTGCAAATCTGGTGCAACGAGGCCCAGGAGCGATATGTGCTCTTGGTGAACAGGGATGGTTTGAACCGATTCACAAGCATCTGCAGGAGGGAGCGCTGCGGCTTCTCCGTCGTCGGAAACGTCGTCGCTAAGGATGAAAATGGAAAAACTACCCTAGTCTTGACGGACCGCGAGCCTACGGTTCAGCCTCCTATTGACCCCATCAACCTTCCCATGGAGGTTCTCTTCCCTCCTGGCCGACGCATCGCGAAGAACGTGCAGACAACCAAGAAGAACCTCGAGCCTTTCAACGCCAATGCGAGCCTACAGGAGAAGTTTGGCGTCTCCACCCTCAAGGACAAGGTGTCCAAAGCCACCGAGCTCGTCTTCCAGCTCCCTTCGGTCGGCTCGAAGAATTTCCTCATTACTATTGGTGACCGCACCGTTGGTGGATTGGCTGTACGAGACCAGCTCGTCGGCCCTTGGCAGACCCCCGTGGCCGATGTGGCCGTCACCTTGAACAGCTTCAGCCTCGATAGCAACGCGCATAGTGGAGAAGCGATGGCCATGTAAGATTCTCATTTCCTCCCCCTCAATCATTCAGGCTTTATATGGAACGCATTCAAGAGACTGACATCACTTTTCAGGGGAGAAAAACCCACCCTCGCTCTTATCTCCGCCGCTGCCTCCGCCCGCATGGCTGTCGCCGAATCCCTCATGAACCTCGGCGCCTCCGACATCAAGCCCGGATCCATTAACGGCGACCTTAAGCGCGTCAAGCTCTCGGCCAACTGGATGGCGGCCGTCAGCCACGCCGGCGAGGGTGCCGAGCTCTACGAGGCCGTCCACGCCATCGGCATGGAGCTCTGCCCTCAGCTCGGCGTGTCGATCCCCGTCGGCAAGGACTCGACCTCCATGAAGGCCTCGTGGAAGGATCGGGAGACCAACGAGGCCAAGAGCGTGACGGCCCCCGTTTCCCTCGTCATCTCCGCCTTCAGTCTCGTCGAGGACGTACGCAAGACCTGGACGCCGCAGCTTAAGCGCGTCGAGGAAGTCGGCGAGAGCGTGCTCATTTTCGTCGATCTCTCTCAGGGCAAGAAGGCCATGGGCGGGTCGGCGCTAGCGCAGTGCTTGGGACAGGTGGGCGATGAGGCGCCCGACGTGCGGGACGTCGAGCTGATGCGTGACTTCTTCGATGCGTTGTGGCAGCTGCATCAGGAGGATATCGTCCTCGCCTACCACGATCGGTCTGACGGCGGTCTCCTCACGACCATCGCCGAGATGATGTTCGCCGGCCGTTGCGGGGTGGAACTTTCCCTGTCGGACCTCGCCGCGTCTGAATCTGAGATTCTCGACGCCCTCTTTAACGAGGAGCTCGGCGCCGTTTTCCAGGTCCGTATGGCTGATGAGGGACGGTTCTCCAAGGCCTTCTCTACCTGCGGCCCGCCTGCCGGCCTCGTCAAGACGATCGGTTACGTCCGACACGCGCCAAGGCAGTCCCTGACCATCCAGTACCACGCCGAGACGATCATCGAGCTTGGTCGTGCCGAGATGCAGCGCTGGTGGTCGAGCACGTCGTATGAGATGCAGAAGCTGAGGGATAATCCTGCTTGTGCGCAGGCCGAGTACGATACCGTGTTGGATGATGAGGATCCTGGAATGGATTATAAGCTTACGTTTGACCCGGCGGATGTTGGCTTGCCTACCTTGATTACGCTCAAGGGATTGGTCTCTAGGCCGAGAGGTACGTTCTTCTCTAAGCTTGATTTACGTTGTGCTACATGCTAATGTTATCGTGTGCAGTCGCTATCCTCCGAGAGCAGGGCGTCAACGGCTACGCCGAAATGGCCTTCGCCTTCCGCGCCGCCGGCTTCGACGCCGTCGACGTGCACATGTCGGACATCCTCGACGGCCTCACCCTCGACGGCTTCCGCGGTCTTGCCGCATGCGGCGGCTTCTCGTATGGTGACGTCCTGGGCGCTGGTATCGGCTGGGCGCAGTCCGTTCTCATGCACGACGGCGCTCGCCGCATCTTCGAGGCGTTCTTCAACCGTCCCGATACTTTCACGCTGGGTGTCTGCAATGGTTGTCAGATGATTGCTAGGTTGAAGGAGCTTATCCCCGGTGCCGAGAACTGGCCCAACTTTGGTATGTGTCTCTATTCCCTTTATTCTTCCATTCAGTACTCTAACAATTATGTTTCCCTTTCCTCAGTTGAAAACGCCAGCGCCCAATTTGAAGGCCGCGTCTCCATGGTCAAGATCGAAGACTCCCCTGCATCCGTCTTCTTCTCCGACATGACCAACTCCTCCTTCCCCATCGTCGTCTCCCACGGCGAGGGCCGCGCCGAGTTCGCCAACCAGGGCGACCTGCACTCCGTCACGGAGCAGGGGCTTGTCCCCATGCGCTACGTCGACAACTACGGCGCCGTGACGGAGCGATACCCCTTCAACCCCAACGGTTCCCCGGCAGGTATTGCGGGCGTGAGGAGTAAGGATGGCAGGGTGGTGGCGATGATGCCGCATCCGGAGAGGACGGTTATGGGAAGTGTGGGGTCGTGGGTTAAGGATGAGTTGAAGCGGAATCAATATGGGCCTTGGTTTAGGATGTTTTTGAACGCAAGGAAGTGGGTGGGTTAGATGGTAGAAGCATTAGAAAAGGATGAGAGGGACGGTGGGTTCTGGGGTTGAGAAGTGAAATTGGGTTTGGGTTAGGCATCGAGCATTTGATTTTCCTGCGTTGGTATCTGTCCTTTAAGTATAAAATATAGGAACATTTGATGATTTTTGTTGATGAAAGGTGACATCATCTCATGAAGGTCATGCTTGCAAAGGGCGGCCTCAGACAAGCAATTCAAAGTAACCCAGATCATCGATTCTATCATCAACGGTCATTTCAATTCTCGTTACAATACAGCGTCTAAATTTATTTACATCCAGCAACAAACATTCTTTACACCTCAAAATCCGGCGGCGTCTCGAAATACTCCTCCATCGGAAAATCAAACTGCGAAGGCAACGCAACATCCCAAGTCATATACTGGCCAATCTCCTCCGCCATTCTCAAATACTGCTGCTGATCCAACTGCGCCGCAGCAGCCGCCCCGGGTACCGTCCCGACAACGCCACCAGCCGCAGCAGGATCCTGCCCTGTCATCAGCACATGCGCAGCGGACGGAGCAGCAGCCGCCTCCGTGGCCACAAACTGCTCCAAGTTCGCGTCCTGGTACTGATCGTGCACGAACTGCGACGGCTGGTGATCCGAGAGTCCCGCCGCCGCGGCTTGATCGGTGCGCGGGCTCGAAGGAACGGAGGGGAAGAGGGTCCAGGGCGTGCGGGCTTTGACTTTGCAGCTGTTGGCGTCTTCGTTGTTGGCGGCTACTTCGCGGCGGGCGAGGCGGAAGGTGGCGATTTGGTTGAGGTAGGCGGTTTCGACGGGGCCGACTACTTCGGTGGATTGGGATGAGGGATGGAGGGTGGTGTTTTGGAAGGGTTCCCATTTGGCTGCGATGTCGGAGAAGCCGAATCTTTTTAGGAGAGGGATTAGGGCGGACAACTATAGGACGTTAGTTTTATAAGATTCGTTCGAGCAAAGGCGGGCGGTGGGAACGTTGTGTGTTCATGAGAAGAGAAGGTGACTCACGTAGACATTGGGCATATCAGAATAAGGGTGCGTCACACTCAGCACCTTCAAGTTCGTCTTAATATGTTCCACGCAGCGACTATGTGAATTGGAATCCCCACTGCCCACCGTCGTCAAGCAAATAACATGAATCTTCGTCGACTCAAACGCTGCCGTCGACGTGTAGTGGTCGTCCAGGGCCTCCGGTCCGCACTCGAGCGCAGCGGCTAACAAAGTTGAGACGCAGCAGGCATTATGCCAGGCCTTCTGGCGAGACTCGATAACGAAATCGGTAGGTGCATCGGCGAGGGCTGTGGCTAAGGGGAAGTTGTACCCGGGGAGCGCGACACGAGTTAGGTCGAACACGCTGGTGTGGTAGGTGAGATGGAGGAAGAAGAATGAGCCGGGGGTGTGTTGCTCTTTGTGGATGTAGATGTTGATGTCGTTGAAGATGAGGAAATCGGGGAGTTCTTTGTACCAGCATTCAAGTTGGTTTAGGAGTTGCATGAACGTAGAATTCTCGTCCCATGGCGGGGGTCTCGCGGGGTTTGCTGCATTGTGATCTCGTATATGTCTAATGGTATGGGGGTTAGTGAGCGGATACACATCAAGGACTATCAAACCGCCGTCTTTCTTCATGCACCTTACCGGAGAACCTGTGTCCTGAGGTACACGATTCTGGGAATGTTACCTCTGAGACCAGTCGATGTGAAAGAGTGAAGTCGCTGGTCGACTTCGGGGTATACGGGGGGTGTTTTCGTTTGGTGCAAAAAGTTTCGTTCCGGGCATGGAAGGGGAATATGTGGAAGGTCCGTCGTCCAGCTCAAATTCCCATCGACACCGGCGCCGACAAACGAGTCCAGGATATAACATGACCACATCAGTCTACGTTTAGACTCTCTTCGAGTGAGGGCTTCTCCTGAGATGTCGGGAGACTCGAACCGCGAGTCTTCCTCGTCCATGCGTAGGAGACGGCTCATCCTCGTGCAGCACCCGACTAGCATGTATACGAATGCGTTGTCACCAATTCTAAGCCCATATTCTGCATAAAGAACCATGGCCTGCTCGCTTAGTTAGCCCGATCTTATCTTTTTACCCGAGAGAGGTATAGCTCGAGTTGATCATGATTCATTACCATGAGATTCTGCACCGTCGAGATGCAAGTAATCGACCGCACCAGTTTCCTAGCTCTACGTCCCCACAGCTTGCCGGGAATGTCCGTCGCAGACGGGCTTCCGTGAGGGGTACTGGGTGTTGTCCTACATGGCATCGGCGATTAGCCAGGATCTCTGGAAGGACAGTAGACGGGGTGATAAGACGCACAGATATCGCGCTCCAAGAGCACATACTAAATAAAGAACGGCTTCGCCAAACTCGAGTGCGGTGGTTCCCTGGTCAATGGATCTTATAAATGCCGGCTTGTGGATGAATCCCAGGTTCCGGAGACAGTGGATGTGCTTAAAGTAGGACTCGGCCAGGACCTTTAGGCCTGCTTTGTCCGGCAGCGTCGACTGGTAGAGCCTAAGAACTGTTAGACCCCAACGTTGACGACGAAGCAAAAAAGACGAAAGAAGAAAAAGGAAGAAAAGAAATATAGCAACGCTTCGGGACTACATGCCATCGAGAACTCGAGTCACTGAGTTCGCCAGCGGAGTCCGGCGCCGCATACGCAGCACCCAACCTCTGCACATCCATAGGCTCCAATGCATCCCTGAGCGAAGGACTGCGCGCATGTCTCTGCTGGCCATTCGTAGAACTAGGGTAATTACAAGGCGTATCTCTCGCCTCGCACCGACGACACCGCGGCTTCGTCTGGGAGCACTTGGCCTTAGCGGCCCTGCATTCCTGGCAGGCGCCGGCTCTACGGCGCTCGAGGCCCGCCCGCCGGTAGATGTTGTCGATCTCTTCCCTCTCGATGCTCTGAGACCTATAGCCGGGGCACTGGACGCCTACGCTGCGGCATCGCGTGCAGCCGGACGGGGCCTTGTCACATTTCACCTACGAAAAAAGCCAAGTCCGTTAATCAGAAAGCCGTAGCGTGAGACGGCCGTGAGAGAGCAGCGGCCCTTACCTTTCGAGCACGACATATTATGCAAGCTACCAAAGAGTCAGCATGATGTATCGTGAAGAGCATGAAGATGCGGTGAGCGATGGGGCGTGTGGAGAAAAACAAAAACTAACCAAAGAGGGGGCGTTCAGATTGTGACGCAGCTGACTCCATTTGCTCTCCACGAACCGAGGCCGGCTTTCGCCCATGAACTGAACCTCGTTTACAGCACACATAAAAGCCTTCCTCTGGGGTCCTTCTCTCGTTAGGGGTTGTTGGCGATCGGGATGATTTGGCGGGCTTCGGACAGATGGGGGGGCAACTTTTTTCTTTGAATCCTTCTGGGCGTATCGGTTATCATGTAACGTCAATGAAATCAATCAAATCTTGCACCGGCGTATTTTTCCCATTCCGATTTGCTAGAAAAGACATCAGATTGGACATTGGCCCGTGGAACCGCCACACTCAATCAGAAACTATAGCTTGCGCCACATGTGTGGGGCTTGTTTAGTCTCCAAGCTATGCACTTGTCTCCAGCAGAGAGCAGTTGCTAGTATACTGTCTCAGTTACAAGACGACGCATTCAGCAATGCCAAGAGACTTGGCAAAGCGTTGCGTCTGGTTCGATAGGGCTCTAGCGAGGTCGTGGCACGTGCTGACTAGATGAGGGAGGACCTTAGTCCTCTCATCTGATTTTTGCCAGTCTTTTTCCTCCGGAGTTGTCACAGGCATACATGGGACAGTAAGAGCTTTCTCGCCCAAGAGCCGTGCTGTGTAAGACGAAGAATCACCGCTGCCCCGTCACTCTAGCAGTCTTTCGACGTTGCAATATCTGGGACAGCAAGGACTGACTTCGTCTGTAGGTCCTTCAGGCCATAAGCCCTGCCGAGAAAACCACGGACCGTAAAAACGCAGAAGGCTCGTCAATGCATCGTAGCGGGCAGCAGGTCCTGGAGTGGTGGCACTTGTTGACTGCGTTTTGAACTGGGTGACTAGCGTTGGACGAGTAGGCTGTCGCCTGCTATGTTGTATTCGACACTGCTGGAATCATTGGACATCGTCTTTCAGGACGCTGTAGAGTGCGGTCCCATTCCTTTTTGTTGCATGGAGTTCATCTCGAATGGAGGAATGGATATAAGCTATACCTCGGCACAGGCCATTGAGATGGCGATCCAGAGCTGGGAACAGGGAGACAATTCATCAATCAGTCATCGACGCGTGCATCGCATTCTCTGGTCGATGTTTGAGTGAGTTCATATTCGTATACCTACAACCTTTACCAGCCTAATTTCTAGCATTATTATGAACTTTTAAAATCTGGAATAAAAGAGCAAATTGCTCTGGAGTGGCCGGAGAGCATCATCGCCTATAGCCTCACCCCTAAACTTTAAATAGGCTCTTGATACGTGCTCGGCTATCCGTTCCAGGTTCGAACTAAAGATCCTGCTTCGCCTCATCTCTAGTCCCAAGATAAAGTCATCACCCAGTACGCTGCGTACTCGCTTGAATACGCCTCAAACTTCCATCTCAGCTTTCTCGTCGGAAAATTCTTGCTCAACACCGGCTCATACATGTCAATACACGCCCTTTCCGAGGCACTCATCTCTCCTGGCTGTCCATCCTCATCTGTCTTCCGTGCCCGATTCAAAACCGCCGTCCTCACCTCCCAGGGAATCTCTATCCGTATCGTGAGTTTCTGTATCCCCGACAGTACCTCTGTTGACCGCTCAATAAACTCCTCCCACTTTGGAGTTTCCATATTATGCACAGAAATCTTTCCGACCCTCAAGCGAGGAAATGTTTGATACAGCTTGCTGACCGTTATCCCACAAAAGTTCGTTGTCGGGGTCGCCCAAAGACCCAAATGCACTCTTCTAATGCGATCGAGGTTCCTTTGCGCCAAAGGCCACGAGTTCACTATGAGCCAGGATCTGGCGTTACTTCCGCCACACGCGGTATCGAACATGTTTTCGCCGTACAAGACATCTGAGCCCTCGTCGTTGATGAGGCGGCAACATTCCAAGATGGCTGGAAACAGATTGTGACGTATATACGGGCGATTCCTAAGGAAATAGGAATCGGTGCGTGTGAGGCGACTCGTGAACAGGCAGAGCTTATACCGGATCGTTTCGCAGTAGAGCAGATCGTGGTAGATGGCAGCTCGGATCTCATACGGGAATCGGAGGAACGAGGTTAGGCTTCGATCATCTGTAGAGAAGTACGGTGTGTGGGTGGTCCGCCTAACTCGATTGGGCGCCGGGGATCGAGGTGGCGGAGGTGGTGGGATGCGCTTGGGACTAAAGGTGAGGCCAGTTGGTGTGAGGGTAAGCGTCGTTTGCACGCGGAACCTTTTCTCGGGAGGTTTTGCGAAACATCCCTTGTGGAGTCGAGAGTGAGGCATCTGGTAGGTCGGATACTAGAGCCTCGATGGTAAATTGGTGCGTTGTCGCGTGTCTTGGACAGACTTAGGCAGCATCCCTTCCGGTCGCATGCATGATTCCAGTCGCCAACCCCGCATTTTGGGTGGTCATCCAAGAATTGGTATTGGTAGTCTTACTTTGAGGTCGACGTCTATTCTCCTAGAAAATGGGGAGAGACTAGCTAGAATAAGTCTGGATGTCAAAAGCTATTGTTAGCAGTATTAAAATCTATAAAAAGAAGAAAAAAAGACTAAATAGGCTTTAATCTCTAATAGAGCCTAGCCTATGGCGGCATGGAGAACAATGCCTTTTGCACCTCGATCAGGTCCCCAATCTGATCCCCAACTATTTCCTTTTCCTTTTTCGAACCTGAGCAACTCCTACCGGAGCCTGAGCAGGGGTGAGCAAGGTGAGCGAGGGGGTCACTATTTTAGGCCACCTCAGCTATAGTTTCCATGTCTACAATTACGGGGGTTCCGGGCCCAATTTTGGAATAGCTATATTACACTTAGCCACCTCAACTAAGCAACCAAGAAAACAACATCATACTAAAATACCCTTAAGGAAATTTCATTTAAATTCAGAATATAGGTCTATATATAGAACTTCTCTAGTCTCTCTAAAAATATATATATAAAGGTAAGTTAGCTATAGCTTTATTATCTATAGAAGTATATAAACTATATTAGAAGAGAGGATAGTATCTAAGACAACAAAGAGGTCCTAAAAGAAGTAGAGGAATACTAGGTACCTTAGGTAGATACTAGAAGAGTAATAAACTAGTTAACCCTATATTTAGTAGATTATATAATCTAATAATAATATAGAAGAATAAGAAGCTTTACTATTCTAAGAGAGGTAGAAGTAATTTAAAATTAATTCTCTCCTTAGGGGCTATATAATAATATAGCTAAGTATAGTTCTTATATATATATAATATTTATTATAGCTAAGGTTTATATAAGTAGGTAGAGTTTATCTTTACTTTATTATACTACTATCCTTAAGTTAGAGTATTTTATTACTTACTTATAGGGCTTATATATCTTAGCTTACCTTAAGTATATATTACTTATATATATAATCTCTAATAATACTAAAGAGATAAGTAGCTTAGAATTATATCTTTACTTTTATTAGCTAGCTAGTAAGATTTTATACTATAAGATAATAAAACTAGAAGCTATATAATAGAAATCTAGCTAGCTATATATAGAAGATAATAAGAGGCCTCTATAGCTAATTAGCTAAATAAAATCAGCATTCCTTAATTTTACTCTATATTATATAGATCTATATAATATAATGTTTTTATATAGCTATCTATAAGCTAGATTTTCTAAATAGATTACTATATACTAAATATATAATAGGAAATAGGTACCTAGCTAGTAATATAGTAGTATAATGAGACTTTTAATAAATATAAGGGTAACTAGGAGGAGGTAGAGTAATTTAGTTATATAATGCGATCTTATACTATAAGGGGAGATAGGTATAGGAGTTAGAAAAGTAAAAAAGATAATAGTATATATATTTACTACTATATATAAATTCTTCCTTTTTAAAATTACCTATTTAAAGTAAAGTAGAATAAGCTATAGTAAAGATAGGGGGACTAGGAATTATACTAGATATAGTCTTAGTATTTTAAAATAGAGGACTTAGGTCTCTTTATTCTATACAGCTAGCCTAATACTTAGAATACTATCCTAAAGTTAGAAAGATTTACTACTTACTTATATAGGCTATATATACTATATCTATTTACTATAGAAGTATACTTTACCTATTTAGGAGGAGCTTTACTTATCTAAATGAGGCTCTAGGTAGAACTTAGTTAAATTATATCCTCCTACTACTAAGAGCTATATAATAAAAGGGGTAAGTAGAATTTCTATATTTATAGGAGCCTTAAAGGATTTAGTAATTTCTATTCTAATTATCTCTCTTTCCTATATCTAAAGTAATAGTAAAACTAAGAGATATATAATATAGTTAAGTATAGTTCTTTTATATATTTTAGTTTCCTAGCTAGAAAGATAGGAGGATAGTAAGTAATATAGGAAGCTTAAGTAGCTTTATAAGAGCTATAAACTTCTAAGTCACTTAATATTTATTCCTTCTAGTACTTAGTCTAATCGCTAGTAGAAATACCTAATCTTTTACCCTCGATAGTTTATAGATATACTATCATATAAATTAGCCTTTACTTCCTAATATAACTTTGCCAACTAGTAGCCCCTGCTAGCTTTACTATACTTAAATATATAATTGTTTATTAATAACTAATTTAATAGATAAGAGTAGTATAAAATTTTTAAGCTAGTAGAAAAAAGGCACACTATAGGTAGAAAAGAAAGGGACTAAAACTTAAACTAGTATATAGATTTTATTGCTAGTAGAAAAGGATTATATAGTAAAAAAATAAGACCTAATTTATACTTTAATTATATATAATTCTATATATAATAAGTACTATCTAGCTAAAAATGCTAGGCCTAGTTCTAAGGTACTAGAGAGAATAGAACTAGATCTTAGACCTAGATAATACCTTCTAAAACTAATCCTGCCTAGGCTATAGCTAGTATAGAGATAAATATAGGAGAGTTCCTTATAGACTATATATTTGCAAGCTAGCTATTCTTTAAATAAAAAATATTATACTACTAAGATATTAAGATAACTTTAAGATACTAGAGTAATATAGAATACTAATAGGCATAGAATAAGTGCTATAAGAAACTAGTAAACTATATATATAATAAGCTATTACCCTATCTAGTTACTTAGCTAACTCTACTAGACTAGAGAGTAGAAATAAAAATAAACTCCTCTAAAGTCTACTTAAAACCTTATACAAGCAATCTATATACTTAGTAACCTCTTCTAAGTAAAGAGGAGTTTTTTACTAAGATATTTTATAAGAATTTAAGTAACTATTCTACTAGTACTTACTAACTACTATATAGTAGTATTAGGAAGACCTTTAAGGCTATCTCTTTATATCCTAAAGACCCTATACTAAACCTTGCTATACCTATATACTTAGCCCTTGGCCCTCTCTCTCTCTAAAATATAGCTCTAATTTCTAACCCTCTATATAGTTATCTATAGAGCTTAACTTTAGTACTATAATTAAGACCTTTAGAGAAAAAAATTTAAAGCTTTCCTAAAAAGCTTATAAACTAAGAAGTATAGTAGATATAAAGTTATAATAGAGATTACTCCTCAAAGAAGAAAATCATTAGCTATACTATAATCAATAATAACTTGAAGGCTAAATTTAGGACTATTAAGATATAATTAACTATTTTAGGATTTATATAGCTAAATGCTTCTCTAAACTAAATAAAGTAGTCCCTATACTAGAAGATCTAAAATTAGATATATCCTTAGATTTGAATTTAGATAGGAATATTAAAAAAGGGGGGGTTCTACTAAGTACTAATAAAGGTATATAATAAACTAATTAAAAAACCTAAATTAGAAAAAGATAATAGAATATACTTAAGCTTAAGATATATAAACTAATATATTTCCTTATATAAACCTACTTATCTACTTATATATATAACTATAGCCTTATACAATAATATTATATTATTATAGCCTTATATATATAATCTATTAGTATTATTATATTTATACTTTTAATTACTTTTTATATTATAACTTTATTTACTTTATATAGAATATAGTATAACCCTCCTTTACTAGTACTTTAATATAGAGCTATTTATTTTATTATTGCTATTATTAAATATCTTACTATAATCGGATTCGGAATTACCTTAGATATTTTATTTTATAGTCTTTACTTAAAAGCTATAATTTAGTCTATATATATTATTCTCGCCTCTAGTATTATATATAAGGTATAAAGCTATTGTTTACTATTAATAATAATTATTATTAATAGTAATTGTTACTAGTATATATTTATAGTTGGATTATATAGTCCAAATTAGTAATTATTCTCTCCTCTAAGATCCCTACTCTTTATTAGCACTCTACTTTTATAGTTTATAGCTAGCTACTACTATCTAACCTAGGAAGTTAATAATACCATTATTATCTTTATAATAATATCTATTATCTTATACTAGATCTAGATAGCCTTTAAATAAGTATTACTTATTTAGGAGATAATATATTAGTAAAAAGCTTTCATTTTCTAACTTCTTATTTAAGTAATAGTATTTAGAGTAAGTTTACTTTACTTTATCTTAAAGTACTATAGTAATAAAATGCTAGTAAGTTAATAAGTAGAAAATTTATCTATATACTTAATATTAACTTAGTAGTTTATTTTATTTATACTTACTATTTATAATATTATTATATATATTATAGTCTTACTAGTAGAATAGGTTAAAAAGAGGATAAGAAGAACTTAGATAGGAGACTCTCTATATAGATCTACTATTACTTTATAAATACTTTATATAAAGTAGCTTTACTAAGATAAAGTAACTCTTCCTCTACTTCCTACTTCCTTAGGTTAATAGTCTACTATATAATAAAAGATATTAAGAGGTAATTATAGTATAAGATTTCTATTAAGTTTTTCATATAAGCCTTAGCTTATCTATAGTCTAGATATACTAGAAGAGGGAGTTTTAGTATAATATAGAATCTAAATTATAGGAACTAAGCTAAGTCTAATTCTACTATAATAACTAAAAATCACTATAAGGTGTCTCCTCTTCCTACTTATCCCTATTAACCTAATATATTAAGAAGCTATATATAAAATTTAGGTAGTAATTATAGGGTTCTAAGACAAGCTTAGTTAGAGCTTAATATATATTAAGTAATATAATTAATATAGGGGTTTAATTTATTATTCACAACTAAGTAAGGAGTCTAAGATCTTATTACTACTATACTAGTAATTAGTAACTATCTAACTATATATATTCTCTAGATTAGAGGGTAGTTTTATACTCAACTAATTTATATAATTAAATAAATCTTAGTAGGTATTTTTAGAAAAAGCTATAATATTAGAACTAATTTTATTTATAGAACTATATATAAGGAAGTATAAGACTATTAGTTAGGTTATAAGCACCTAATATTTTATAGTTTCTAGGCCTATAATAATTAAAGTAAAGTAAGCTATAGTATCCTAGAAGATAAAAATATATAAATTATTATACTTAGTCGATATAGTTAATATAAAGCCTTATTTACTTTACCTTATTTAAATATCCTAATATATTACCTTAAGGGCTATATTAGATAAACTTTATATAGTAATTACTAAAGTTTTATTACTAGTCTTAGCTTAACTATAGGATACTAGCTAAGGAGTATATACTTAATAATAGACCTACTTAGTAATTAAGACTTAATATTATTCTACTTTAAAGGATTAAAATAACTTAGAGAGGCTATATAATATAGGTTAGTTAAGTAAGGGGGAAGTAGTTATTTATACTCTAGGTAAGATAAATTTAAATATATAAACTTATATATCCTCCTTAACTATCTACTCTTTACTTATAATACCTTCCTCTTTCCTCTATTACCTTTATCTTACTATTACTTTTCTATTATTTACTTATATATTCTTCTCTCAGCTTCTATACTATAGTATCTATTATATTCTTAATTATAGGAGTTCTACAAATCAGTAATAATAATATACTAGTTAGTAAATCTTTTAGGGAACTAGTTACTAGATATCTCTATCTAGTTATACTTAAGTATACTATAGATATAAGAGAACTTAATATGTTCTTATTTCTAATTATAATACTTATTAACATTAAAGATTATACTCTAAAGAGCTAGTTTAATAGAAGTAAGCTTTATAATATCTAATTAGAATATTTAATATTAAATTAGAATAATAATATAGCCTTTATCTTAAAATAGCTCCTAAGTAATCTATTTTAATTCCTTAATAAAGCCTTTAAGATATAGCTTACTAAGGAGAGGAATAAGTATATTAAATACTTTATACCTATAATTATCTTTAACTAGGAAGCCTCTCTTAAAGATAACTATAACTTATTATCTCTAAATAATCTTCTAAAAAAGATACTACCTCCTAGTCTAGACAGCCTAGATCCTAGTATAATTAAAAGCGAGGATAAAGAGTTATCTAAAGATAAGTTTCCCCTAATTAAAGAGCTTCTAATAATATTCTATTACCCTTAACCATCTATCCCTCCTACAGCTAAGGGGATATATAATAATCCTATTATAGTAGAAAACTATATACCTTATAAGGTACATTTCATAAATTCGAGATCTTACTTCTTATTACTACTATACTCTAAGAAAGCCCAGCTATTATCTTTAAATACTAGACAACCTACAAAGTATAAGAAAGTATTAAAGTACTAAAAAAGATTAAAGCAGGACTAAAGGGTTCTTTAATAAAATAGATAGAAGTAGAAATTAGATATCTAGGTAGTAGATATTATAAATTAGAGACTACTAATATATATATTAGAAAATATTAACTTTATATATATACTAAGAAATATATATTCTATTTAATTCTTAAGCTAGCTATAATATAGCCTAGTCTTTATATTACTAGGGAGGCTCTAAGCACCTTATTAACTAGTAAGAAATAAGGAGCATCTAATATAGTTTAAGACTAAGGAGGAGTCTCTTAAAGAATAATAAGGAAGTTTTCAACTTCTACTAGTAAAATAGTATATTATAAATTAAATAAGTCCCTACAACTTAAGATCTAATTATAAGAGACTTATATATTAATAATTTAGAGACTAGGGCTACTAATTTTCTAAAGTAGATTTAGCTTATTAAATACTTTATAAATAATTAAAATTAAGAACATCTATACTTATAGCTCTAGGAAACTAGTAGTAGATTAGCTAGCAGAGTTATTTAATATAAGATTATAGCCTATATTTCTACCTTTATACTTACTAGCAACCTACCTACTATAGCTAATATTACCTCTCTTATACTTTCTAAGCTATTATAAATATAATATAATTAATTAAGGCTATCTTCTAATACTAAGTTAAAAGCTTCTTTATACTTAAGTAAGTATTAAGAAAGTAAGAAAGCTTTAAGAAATAAGAAAGATACTATCTAACCAAAGTCTTAGCCATCCCATAAAAAGAGGTATCTAAAGCTAAGGTCCACATAGCAAGCAGAGGTCCAAGCAAGCTTACTATAGGCAAGTAAGTCGATTTATATAAGGAGGCAAAGTAGGGAGCAAGGCACTAACTCTTAAATATAACCCTTCTATCCTAAAACAGTCCTTTCTTAACTAATCCCTATTAATTACCTCTATAATAGTTTATAATAGTACTACCCTCCTATATAGTTAAGTATCTTTTAGTCTATTATACTATAAATCTATTTCCTACTACCTTAAGCTAAGGAGAGGCTAATAGCTTACTTATTTACCTTTTTTAGTTCTAATTACTATAGCTAGAGCAATAGTAATCAATAACTCTACCTATAGCTATACCCCTTCCTATATAGACTAAAATAGTCAATCAAGGTTCTCTCTAAAGCCCTAACTATACCTAGCCCCAGTCATTAAGGTAAAATTAAAGTAAAGTTAAATAAGCCCTATCTTTTTATATTACTTATCTACATAAACTAAATCTCTATAAATTAGTATAGCCATCTCACCTTACCTACCTTCCTACTCCTTATACCTAATCCTTAAAAAGAAGAGAAGCAGCTCAGTCATTAATAGACCTTTATAAAAATAGATATTAGTCTATATCTATATTTACTACTTTCTAATATATAATCTCCTTTATTATTTACCTTAGGTTATAGGTTCTAATACCACCTTAATATAGTAAGCTAGACCTAGAACCACTATAAGAAACCATAGAACTAAAACAATTACAATATTTTAATTAACTTCTTAAATTGTAATAGTGTTACCCGTGGGCAACAAGGGAACTTAGTCGGAGATGGGCTTCTCTACATAGTTATAAGTTAAAGGTGTTCAGAGTCCAGTCGTAGAGGCAACGGATTCTAATTACAGAATTGCTAGTAAGACTTTAGCTTAGAGAACAACCTTAAATCGTTCCCAAGCTTCCTTCTTTATTCCCTAAAAGCTTCACCATATCTTCAGCTATCTATAGCCTATTCTCTAGTCATGCGAATACCCCGCCCTTAGCTCTCAGCTAGGTTAGTTGCTTTCATTGCTTTTTCTTCTAAAGCTAATGATGCTTTTAGTCTAGTCGCAGTGCACTCAGAGTCTTACTAATCCTTTCTATAACTTACTCTATAGTACCCTTTAGTAATTGCAGAGCTTGCCTTCAAGTATGTTCCTAGTCCTCTCTGGCAGCACTCTTTATATTACTCCCCTAGAACCTTAGGTAGTCCCTTATACAAAAGGTTCTTATAGTAGAGTTTATTCTTAGTTCATTTAGAGTAGCTTCTAGTGTCCTCAGTAAAAAACCCTTACTGTTTCTAGTAGTTAGGAAAAGAGCAATACTTTTAAGATAATTTTATATCTTAAACTTTATAAAAACTTATCTCTACCTGTCCTCTAGGTAGCCTGAGGAAAATTCTAGTTTATTCTTTTATAAAAAACCTCATTCCGACCTATCTCTAGTTATTTTAAGGAAAAATTATATAGTATAAGTCTTCTAACCTATTCCTGGGGAGTTTGCAGTTGTGGGGGTAGCTTAAGAGCTATATGTAGGGCTAGCTTTAATGCCTATTTCTAATAATATTCCCTTTATAACTAAGTCTTTTACTAACTCCCTTAGAATACCTACTCCCCCTAGATTCTATATTATAGGAAATTCTCTTAATGTCCTTCTTTATATAAGGTCTCTGCCTAGATTTCTCTATTCTTTAGTAGCTCCTTTTATATTAAGTCTCCCCTTATATAGTTATATATATATTTCCTCCCCTAAAATTCTTTATTATCTTATATAGAAGAATTTTATTTTAGATTATTATTTATAGATATGTCTCTATATTGTAGGAATGTATTTATAATAATTATAGAAGATTTCTTTAGTTACTAAGCTATTTTTAGGTTTATATTAGTAAGAGTATTCCTTTCTTTATAAGATAGGATAATATAGGAAATTTTTATAGGTATATATAAATATAACTATTCCACCTTATTTTTATAAAAATTCTTCTTCTTATATTTCTTCTTATATTATTATATTTGTTTTGAAGAGTTATCTTATATTCTCTACTGTATCTCTATCTAGTATAAGTAACTTTTATTTAAAACCTATTACCCCTTTTTCTTCTATAATGTCCGATCTTTTGTAGGAAGTACTATATATAATTACTACCTTATAAGATAGTATCTCTACTCCCTTTTAATAGGAGCTTGCTTAGCTGCTTAGTCTTAGGTTAGAACCCTATATCTACTATATTACCTTTCTCTATATAGACCTTTATATTATCTATGTTTACTTTAATAATAGAGGTTTTTATATATATTACTAGACTATATATAAGGGCTATATTACTATAAGTTCTTTCTTATAATCTTCTCTAATTATATTCCCTTTAATAATTAGCTATTTCTTAGATTCCTCTTCTATATTATAGTCTCTTCTAAGCTATTATATATTATATATATAATTTTCTAAGCAAGTTCATCCCAGAGCTCTCTAATAGCTCTCTAAGCTAATATTATCTTATAGAGTATATATTTATTAAAATAATAAGTAATAATATTTTTAAATTAATTACTTTATTAACTTAGAATATTAAAACTATTAGTAACTAGGCCCTTCTTAAGGCTTAGTCTTCTTACTACCTACTTACTATAGTAGGCATTTTTCTTATAATAGGTTTAAAAGCTTCCTCTTATCTTTAATTAAACTTCTAATATTTAGACCTTTCTAAGTCCCTCCCTTAGATAACGACAACTATTATACCTATCTCCAATTAATTAAGGATGCTTAGCTTCTTAGAAACTAGAAGAAAACCTTATACTAACTTAAATATTAGTATTCTACTATCTAAAGTAGAGATAGTTATCCTCTTGTCTCTGTAGGCAAAGCTATAATATAGGAGATTCCTAATTACTAAAAATACCTCCTCTATAAGCTCTCTAATCTATTTTAAAACTATATCTTTATATAAAATAAGGGAACTAAGGCTATACCTACTAATAGTTCTTACTATTATAGAGGTAAACAAGCCTCTACTTTTACTAAATATACTCTCTTAAACTATACTAATATATCTCTAGTACAGCTTACTATTATAAGGATTTTATCTTTCTATCCTCTTATTAGTAAGGTATTAGTATATACTATTAAGTAATTTACTATATAGGTAGAGAACTAGGGTTTTATCTAGGAATTTGTCTAATAGTAGTAACTAAGACTTTATAATAAGAATAGAGAATTTATCTTTAAAGAAGTTAAAAAAGTTAAGGAAGTTAAACTAACCCCCTTCTCTTATATTAAAGTTGCTCTCCCTTCTCTCTCTACCTAGCCAACCCCTCTTAGAGGTAATATAAATATGTTTATCTTCTTAGAAGATAAGGATAATAAAGCTATTACTCCTCTATACATTCTACTATTTATCTCTAGCCCTTTAAATAAGGAGTAGGCTACTAATCTCCTAAGTATCTAGTAACCTACTAAATAGCCTACTATTACCTCTCTAGCTATATAGCTATCTATCTCTAGCCCTATACTATATAAGCTTCTAGCTATACTCTTAACTCTTATAGTTATAGATTCTTCTATAAACCTTCCTATTACCTTATTAACTTTAGTTACTCCCCTAAGCTTTAATACTAAAGCTACTTTTAAGTAACTTACTTTAGGTCCTTACTTTACTTTACTTTTAAAATATTACTATTCTAGTAGCTTATCTTCTTATACTAAGCTCTTATACCCTACCCTAACTTTAAGCTTTCTCTATATTAGAAATTATTTAGGTAAGAAGAATAAGTATCTATTAAGTAATAAGTTTAATCTAAAAAAGAAGTAAATATAGTAGGTTATTTTAGTAACTAGTTAGTATAGTCTAGGAGTATATAAGGTAATTTTCTATTATATAAATATATATCTTAAAGTATATAATAAAAGTTTAATTAGAATTAATATTAGGATTAGGTTTTTATATAAGTTTATATCTAATACCTATTATATAAGTAGTATTTATTTTTAATAATCTAATAAAAGTATTATATATTACTTATTCTTTTATATTATAGCCTTTACCTTTCTCTTATATTTAATAATAGCTTAATAGGTATTCTCTAGCCTATCTATAAGTTCCTAGCTACTTTACTCTATAGAGAACCCTACCTATTTTACTAAGTAAAACTAGTTATTATTCTTATCTTTATAATCTATAACTTCTTTAACTTCCTATTCTTCTAAGTTATCCTCTAAGTCTAGTAACTTATAAGTTAAATCTATTCTCTCCTAGTCCTTCTAAGGCTTTAAAAGTAATATATAAAATATATTATATAATCTCTAATACTTCTCTAGTAGATAAATATAATATATATTCTTATTTATCTTTTTAAAGATTAATATATAAATATATATTAGTATAAATTTCTTTTCTACTACCTTAAAGGGGAAGTTCTATATTAATAATATAATATATTATTTAAATTTAAACTTAATATCTATCTAATATTTATTATAATATTACTATTAGTTTTTTATAGTAATCTTCTATTAAGTTACTATCTATTTATATATTTTCTAGAAGTATTTAATTCTCTTTCTTACTCCCTTAATTTATATCTATTCTAGTTAGATTACTAATTAAACATATTATAGATAATATCTATATAGTACTTTAAAAGAGGATGTCCTAATAGTCTAGTTTAAGGAATTATTACTAGCAAACTCTGCCTTAGAGAGTACTCTAACCTAGTAAGTAGATTTATCTATATATATTATCTTTAAATATTTAACTAGGGTTTAGTTTATCCTCTCTATCTAGTTATCTATTTATAGATACTAAGCTATAAATAGTCTCTAAATAGTTTCCCTTACCTTATAAAATTTTACCTAGAACTTACTTATAAAAAGGGTGCCTCGATTACTAATAATATTAGTAAGTATTTTAAAATAGTATTTAACTTCTTTATAGAAGATATAAGCTAGATCTAGTATCTATAGAGACTTCTTAATAGTAATAAACTAAGTAACCTTTATATATCTATCTATAATAATAAAGATTACATCTACTATCTCTTTACCTAAAGTTTAACTCTCTAGTAGCCCTATAATAAAATCTAAACTAATTTCCTAAAATAGATACTCTAGTAGAGAAAGTAACTTAAGTAAGCTATAAGGCTTATACTTTAGGTATTATACCTTTTAGTACTCTAGATATATTCTTATATAAGAGTAAATATTTACTTTTAGGTTCTCTTAATAAAACTTCTATTTTAGGAGTTCTAAGGTCTTAAAGATCTTTATATAATCTATGTAAGGATTATTATAATATCTTTTTAATAGTTCTACTCTTAGAGCCCCCTAATTTAAGATGATGAGCTGGCCCTTATAAAATAATAGACTGCTGTTCTTATAGAAAGGAGTATTGTCTCCGGGTGTACTTTAGATCTAATCTATAACTTTCTTATAATATAGGTCTACCTCTTATAAGCTCTTAACCTTTAAACTAAACTCTTTAGTTAAGTTACTTACTAAGGTATATTCTAGCCTTATAACTTATTTAGCCTTATACTATAAGGTAACTTATCTTTATGCTAAAGCTTCTAGTAGTGTAGGTTTAATAAGTAAGGAATTATAACCCTTTCTTACCTAATATTTTTCTATAAGAGGCTTTCTATACTCTTAATACCTAACCCTATTACAGATCAGAGTCTATTTAGTCTCCCTATATCTTATAGATCTTATTATAGCTAGGATAGGCTTTTCCTAAGATTTACTATAGTTAGTTTCCTTTTACTCTCTAGTAAAATATATCTTAAGCTAAGACTACTAATATCTAATTTACTCTAGACGATTTTTCTTCTCTTACCTAACTAGGTTCTACTTTTTCCTCTTAAGGGTTAGGATTAAGTTTAAATAACTTATCTAAATTAGCTTTCTACTATCTAATAGTAACTAGAACTTCTCTACTAATTTTTTAATAATTCCTTAGTAATCTAATTCTTCTCCTATATAGTTAAGTCTTCTAAATAATAAGTCTATAAAATTTATCTTCTTAAGATAATATTCTATTTTAAAGTTAAAGGCTATAAGGTCTATTATCTATTATAATAGCCTTCTTTAGAGATCTCTTACTGGGGTGTTTACTATATTATATAATATTTAATAATCTATAAAAACTTTAAATAGAAATATCTCTTTAAGGTAGTAGTACTAGTTCTTTAAACTTTTAATAATTACTAAAAGTTTTTATTAGCTAGTAGCTTATCTCCCCTTAGTCTCTATAAGCTTATAGGATTAAAAGGTAATAAAGTACTATTAATTATTAAATAATTAAAAAAGGATATTAGAGATCGTATAAATAGAAGTATTAGTCTCTACTTAGGTTTCTTAGTTAGTATCCTAGTATTATAATACTAAAGCCTCTATAAAGGCTTGTTTTAGTTAATAAAAAGCCTTTATGGCTTTTTTTATTTATACTAACTCTTCTTTTTTAATTTTATTTTAGCTCTCCTTTAGTAGAAAAGTAATTAAATAAGTTATTATAAAGTATTTAGAAATAAATTTTTAATAAAAATTTATAAATTTAAGGAAAACTTAGATATCTTAAAATAACTCTAGTTCTAGCTAGTCCTAGATTAATTAAACCTAAGTAAGGTCTATTTAAACTCTATCTTTTCTAATAATATAGCTAAGGAAGGTTACTTCCTCTTAGAAAAAACTATATTTCTTAGTATTTATATAAAGTTTTACTTTATATAAATACTCTAGAACTTTAGCTAGGTGTTTCTAATAGGCTTCTTAGGTTTCTAAAAAAATTAGGATGTTATTAAAGTATATAATATAGTAATAATCTAATAATTTAGTAAGTATATAGTATATATATACCTAGAATATTATAGGAGTATTTGTTAATTTAAATAGTATAATAGTATACTTAAAATAGCTATATTTAGTATAGAAAGTAGTCTTTTACTAATTAGACTTCTTAATATAAATTTAATAGTAAGTATCTTTTAAGTTAATTTTAGAGAAGTATTAGGTATTATTTATCTATAATAATAGTTTAGAGATTAGAGGGAGTAGGTATTAATTTTTGATTGTAATATAGTTTAATCTTTAATAGTCTATATAAAGTCTTAAAGTCTTATCTAGCTTAGGTATAAAAAGAATAGGTATACTAGTAGGGCTCTTTAATTCTTTAATCTATCTACTCTCTAATATTTTCTTAAGGTAGCACTGGAGCTCTAATTGCTGACTGTGAGATAGAGGGTAGATTGGTCTCTAGGGGGGTTGTTTTCTAGGTTTTAATTTAATTGTATACTCTATATTATTAAGTGTAGGAAGTTTTTTTACTATTTGTATAGAGAAGACATTTGTAAATTATTAAAGTTTTAAGAGGAGTCTTATACTTTTATTAGTAATAACTATAATATCTTCTTCTTTACTTTTAGAATTTAATAATAAAACTAGAATATATATTAGTTTATTACTTTTCTAATATTTAATAAAATACTTTAAGTTTTCTAAGATAATAGGGAAATAAGTCTAAATTCCTATAAAATAGTTAATTTGGAGATTTAAATTATATATACTTAGCTATCTAAGTAGGAGATTAGGAGTTTTCTTAAGGTAAGATACTTTCTAGAAAAGTTTAGTATAATATTATTTTTACTTATTATTATCCCTTATTTAGAACCTTATTTAGTAAGTATATTAGTATTCTAGTAGAGTACTATTATATTGTTTAAGGAGTAGAAGATAATATCTAAGTTTTAAAGTTAGTTGATAATAGTTAATAAAAGTAGTAGTGATAAGGTTAGTTTCTATAGTAGTGTTAAGGTTAAGAAGTCTAGAGACCTATTTAGAATTAATTTAGAACTTAGCTCTACTATAAAGAGTAAAAGTATATAAAGACTTTACTAAGGAAATGTAGATAGCTCCTAAAGTCTCCTTAAAGACTGTCCTTATTCTTTTCCTAACTTATAGTTAGTATTAAGTTCCTTAATATAGTATTTATCTAGAGAAATGTCTCTAACCTAATTAATATTTAAGATATTAGACTTAGCTTCTAAGTATATTAGGTAGTTGTATTTAAAATGGCCTGTCTTACTACAACTGAAGCAACGTGCTTCGCCTCCTGATGTGCTAGTGTCCTTTTAGGGCTAAGTCTAGCCGGAGTCTATTTAGCGACGTTTTTCTTAGTGCGGGGTACGTTTTCTAAGTCTAGATAAGAAAGATTAGTATTAGGATTATTTAGTACCTTGACTTTAGCCTTTAGAATAGTCCTATGACTCCTTAGAATAGTTTTTATCCCTAAGCTAATTAAAGTTTTAATAGTATTTATTATTTTAGCTATAGGTCTTATTTTACTTCCTCTTCTATTTTTTACGTTTTTATTTATAAAATATAAGAGCTTATTAGTAGCTAGCTATAGTAGAAACCTTCTAGTAATTCTAGATCTCTATATTATACTTTTTAAGTTTCTTTTATAGTTTCCTATTAAGTTACTAAAATAAATCCTAGGTAGTAGCTTTATTATTTTTAGTTAGTAGTACTTTACTAAGGTAGAATTTAAGATTATATTACTTTTTATAGAGTTTATTCGGAGTCTACTTATTCTACTTAAGGTAATTAAGTATTTAGTATATCTTCTAGTATTATAGCTTAGGGAATTAGTAATTATATTTAATAAAAGTAAAGAGATCTTCTAATTTAGTATTTAAAAGTATAGTAATATACTATCTCTATAGCTTCTAAAGCTTAGTATTAACTTTATATAAAGCTTATTAGATTTTTTACTTTTTAAAGATACTACTATATTAGTATATAAGGCGACTGGCGGCGGCGCCGCCACATTACTGATCGGTGCCGCCACCGGAAGCCCGATATGCTACATCCAAACCTCACTTACACATAAAAGGATAATAGCCCCCCATTTTTCATAGACTAGTTCTTAGACAAGGAAGGGACAGCATAGAAGTAGGCGAAGGATAGCATCACAATTAAAAGCAATCAATTATTTCCTATCAGCCAGAGCATTATTATAGTAGACATTCTTTACTATTCTTTTCTTAATATTACTTCTTTTCCTATCTTTACATTTCTCTTCTCTTCTTTAGATATAATATCCTATAATATAGATTCCAACTAATTATCTACTTCTCAATATCCTACTTAACTATCAGACCATTCTAATAACTATTAGACCATTTCTTCTTTATAGTGTAGCTCTCAGCTACTCCTAACTATTCTCTTAAGTAGGTAATATAGTCTTGTTTATATTATTAGTTATATTACCTAGCTCTAATAAATTAGAGGTCTAACTAGGATTTGCTTAGTAAGCTTAAGAAGCTTCCTTTATAAGCTATAAGTAAACTACTTATAAAATAAACTATTGAAGGTATAATAAGAAGTACTAAGAGCTAAAGGCCTTAGAAATTAAGATGATAATGATAACTAAGGAAGCTAAATACTATCCTAGGCTAATAAGTTAGAAAGCAAATATCTCTATAAAGAGAGCTCCTATTAATTAGCTAGAATTATTAGTTAGTACTAAAAAACTCTATCCTAAGGACAAGGGTCTAACTAGACTAGTATAAGCTAGTCTCCTATAGTAAGAATAGATTATAGAGACTAGAAATAAATTATTATAACTTATTAATTAATAATTAGGAAGCTAAGAGAAAACCTTTCTATTAGAAATCCTTATAGGAATCCTAGTTATCTTTCTACTAAGGCTTATCCTAATAATTAAGTTAAGGTAAGTTGTTCTTATTAGATACCTTCTCTATAGCTCTCAATTATACTATAAAGTAAATTCCTTAAAAAGTAAACTTAAAGCCTTTTAAGAAAACAAAAAAGAAATAAAAAAATAAGAAATACCTTTAGTTACTCCCTATCATCCTCTACATCCTCACTTATCTACCTAAAAACTATATACTCCTCATTTAAAGAAACTAAGTTAATACTTATTTAAAATATCTTCCTCCTCAATCCCTTAACTAAAAGTTCTATATATAGATTCCTCCTCTAATAAGAAAGGAGCTACTCCTAGCTTAATCCTAAAAAATAAAGACACCCTTATAGATAAAGAATCCTATAGCTTCCTAAGTTAGGCAATAGCTAAAGATAAGGTCCTAACCTTTAATAGTAATAATATTACTAAATTTCTTAATAACTATAAAGATATCTCCTACTATTATTATAGAAGGTTCTCTAGTAAATATACTATCCTCTATAAGGCTATTTACAAAGCTAATCGAGGTATTAAGTTTACTATCTAGGAAATCCTCAATATAGCTAAGAATTAGGAAGATACTAAAAAATAACTACTTAAATTATTTTAGTCTAATAATACCCTATAACTTAGAAGCTATAAGGATAAGTATACTAAGTACCTAGAGAAGAAAGCTCTAAAGAACTAGATAGAATTAAATTAGTAGCTTTAAACTTAGAGAGTCCTAGCTAGTAAGTATAGAAATATAGTTATCTCTAAAAAATAAAAGTATCAAGACTTATAGATAGTACTTTTAAAGAACTATATTAACTATATTAAAATAATTAAATATTATACTAATACTAAGCTAAAAGCTATGACTATAGATTAGTTAGTTAAAGCTATAATAGCTACTATAGCTAAGGAGGTAGAAACTAATATATAAGATCAGTATTATTATAGTATAATATATATAACCCCAGCTCGAAAAATAGCTAATTAGCTAGTTTCAATATAATTATTTACCCTTAAGTAGTCTATAACACCCCCACCTACTAAATATATTACTATTAATTCCCCTCCTAAAGCTACCTTATAATATAAAGAACCTAATACTAATAATAAAATAGATAAGCTAATTAGTAGTATAGAAAAACTCACCCTCTTCTTTATATAAGGACATAGTACAGATAACATCTACTACCTACCTTATCTTAATATACTAAGGACCTAACTACAGTTTAAATACTAGTACTATAGGTATAAACATAATTAAAGCAAATACTAAATCTAAGTAAATATCAAATTATATAGGTTTACAGTCTACTATCAAGGATAGATTATTATAACCTTTAGTTTTAATAAATAAGATATAAATAAACATTTAGATATTTCAAAGTTATAAACTTACTACCTTATAGATAATAAAATACTTTTCTTAGACTTTATTATAGCTATATATATACTCTAT
The DNA here is from genome assembly GCA_002221725.1 of Scedosporium boydii. Lineage (NCBI taxonomy): Eukaryota > Fungi > Ascomycota > Sordariomycetes > Microascales > Microascaceae > Scedosporium > Scedosporium boydii. The sequence goes on from NJFT01000087.1 coordinate 28,811, forward strand.
AAGATCCCTAGTAGTTGAGCCTATAAGAGAGTAGCTAAGTAAATAGATTTCCCTACTCTAAGTACTAAAATATAGGCTATTACTAGAGAGTTTTATAAAGATATTTATAAACTTTAAGATAAAGAGAAGGCTAGAGGCTTTATAAAGAATAGAAGATAACCTATCTTCTTTAAGAAGGAGCCTAAAATAGCTATAATAAACTTTATTAAAGCCTATTTATTTAAAGATAAGACTACCCCTAAATAGTAGTTTATTATAGAGGAAAGTAGTATAGGTCCCTTAGATAAGGAGGACACCTATATCCTTATAGCTAGAGCCTATAAAAGGTAAAGGGTAACTATTAAGGAACCCTCTAAGACTTCCTTTAACTAAGGATAGGAAAAAGAGATAGAAATACTACTTACTAATTAGCTAATTCCTATAAAGACAAACCCTATAGACATTCTTATAAGCAATAAGATAGTAAAACAGCTACAACTACCTAACCCACTCTAAATTCTAGTTAAATCTACTATTATATAGCAAATAATAGACAGTACTATCAAGATATTAATCTAAGAATTAGTCTCCTTCCCAGGCATCTAAGACCTAATATACTACAAAATCTCTAATATACCTAATAAAATCAGAATACATTATCTTCCTAGTAAGCTAATTTTAAAAGAAGAAGCCTAGTAATAAGAAGAGAGGAACTAGAATCTAACTACCTAATACCTAGAAGCTATTCCTAATCTAGTAATTAATAGTTCTTAATATATACTAACTAATCCTAATAAAATACCTAACCTAAAAGTTAATTAAGATAGAGACTAAGTATAAGATATCCTTAGAAATAGCCTCCCTTACATATAAATAATATCCGCCACTACAGAAGATAATAATTAGTAGGATTCTATACTAAGAGATCTAAGGGCCTTTACATTAAATTTTTTTACCCTAGAGAACATTAGCCTAATCTAGTAATCCCTATATATTCAAGTTAAGATTAGAGCTAAGATAAATAAAAATATTATTAGAGTTATAGACACTAAAGCTGAGCTTAGTATAATCTATAAGAGCTATATAATAGCTAATAAGATCATATATAAGTAGTTAAAAGTAGTATACTAAGCCTTCAATAGAAGCTAGCCCCTTAAACTCTATAGATAAGCTAATATAACTTTATAGTTAGGAGGATATAAAATTAACCTTAAGGTTTTTATTACTAAAGACTTGTAAGTAATAGTACCTCTACTACTTAGAATGCCTTTTATCTATACTTCGAAGTTTACTTTCAACTATAATAATAAGAGTAGGCTTATAAGAGGTAAAATGATTATAAGTAGAGCTTATCTTATAATACTACTTCTAGACTTACCTACTCTTGTCAGCAGGGAGGGAAATAAGATTAGGGGGTCCTAGCAAGAAGAGGCTCCCTCCCTAGCTACCTAGCACTCCCATTCTTTAATCTAAGTCCTCTCCTATTACTTACTAAACTAACTAATTCCCTTTTCTATAAACCCTTACCTCCTATTTCTATATTAGATAATATTATAGCTAACCTCCTTCTAGGAGAACAACTAATTACTAAGATTCTATTTAATTTAGCTTAGAATACCTATTATCTTCTTATAAAAGTAAGAGGAAGAATACTAAGTACTAAGATGCAATTTAGGTTTAAGCTACTCTATAATACTAGGTTACAAGAAGGTAAAGTAGCAGCTGTCCTAATAATCGATACCTTCTATAAGATAATAGGAAGGTTCTCTACTAGAATAGCCCTAAGGAAAGTTAGAAGAAAAAGGGAGAAGTAAGCTAAAGTAATTATAGATATCTAGACCTTATATAAATAGAAAGCCCTAAAGGTTTAACTAGTAGATAATGCCCCTCCTAATAGAAGTACCCCTACTATTAACCCCTAATAGAAGATAAAAGTATAAAATAAAGTAAAAAGATAACTATAAGAAATAAAATATAAAGGATTTATTATACCTTACTTTACTAAGATCCCTAGGGGAACTCAGCTTATAAAAGAACATCTAAAGGATATTATTAAGGGTATTATAGACTAAATAACCCCTGAGGAGCTTACCTTATTTACTAAAATCCTCTATAATTAAGAAGTAGCTTTAGCCTAGGACTTTATAGAAATCAGCCTAATCAAGCTAGAAGTCGTACCTACTTAAGAAATACAAATAGAACCTTATAGAATATAGTAACTACTATCAATTAGGATTCCGCTAGGAATAATTAAGGCCCTCATTAATATTCTAAAGGATAGGATTGCTAGAGGTATCTTAGAGCCCGGATATAGGGTATATAGGAACTGAATCTTCCTTATAGGAAAGAAAGATAGTAGATTCTAACTAATTACTAACTATTAACCCTTAAACTAGTATATAATTTATAATGCCTTTATCTCTCTAAATACTAAAAGATTCTTAGAATCTATAATATAATATATAATTCTATCTTTAATTAACTTACTTTCTAGATATAACTAGATTAAGCTTATACCTAAGAGTAGGGACTTTACTACCTTTAAATCGCCTATTAGTCTACTATAGATATATAGGCTACCTTAGGGAGCTACAAACTCTGTTAGGTAATTTATAAGAGCTATTACTACTATTCTATATAACTTACTCCCTTATATTACTAAAGTCTATATTGATAATATAGTTACTAAGGGCCCTATAATAAAATACAATAATGAGATCTATCCCGAACTACTTGAAGTATAAAGGTATATATATAAGTACTTTTATAATATTAATATAGTACTATTAAACTTTAAACTTATTAGAGTATATACTTTAGGAAGGAAGAGTCTATAGGTAGCTTCATTCTATACTATAGTTAGATATATATATAGGAATAGAATATAATCTCCTAGTAACTTTAAAGTCTAGAAGATTTTAAAATAGCTACTATATTAGGTTATTAAAGATATATATAGGTTCCTTAGTATAATAGGATTCTTTAGGGTATAGATTATATAATATACTATAGTTACTAAACCCCTAACTAGGCTATTAAAGAAAAACGCTTGATTTATCTAGGGGCCTAAATAGTAAGAATTAATAGACTCCCTAAAGAGAGCCCTTACTAATTAACTAGTTTTAAGAGTTCTAGTTTACTCTAAAGATACTAGAATAATTTATCTTACTATTGATAGAAGCCTAACTAGCTAGGGTGCTATATTAGTATAAATCTTTGAAGATAGTAAACATCTTATTTAATATAAAAGTAGTTACTAGATGGAAATAGAGAAGCAATATAACTAGATAAAGAGAGAAGTAAGAGCTATCCTTACTACATTCTAGTAGCTTTACTATTATCTAATAGGAATAAGGTTTATTTTAGAAACTAACTACTAGGTACTCATCTATTAATTAAATAAAAGCTTTATAGATATCCTAAGTATAGTAATTAATAACTAGATTGCCTATATTAAGCTATTCGACTTTAAAGCCTATTATATATGAGGGAAGGATAATGATATAGCTAATGCCTTGTCTTATAAGCCCCCTAGAGAGTTAGATCTATAGGAGCTCTAAGAAGACTAAGATCTTGATGAATTTATAAAATAATATATTCTTCTTCTAGAAGAATCTTTACTACTTAATAGATTCTATTTAAAGGAATCTCTCTAGATTACCTAATTCCTTTTAACCCTTAAATGCCCTCTAAACCTCAATGTGTGAGACTATAGTTAATTCTAGTCTAAGTATTTGAAATTTTGTATTAATTATTGTATTCTATAGGCTAGAGCTATAAAAATACTTCCTAAATGTAGGGTAGTAGATGACGATAGTGAAAGAAATAAAATCTTTATAGAATTATATGATTTATTAGGCTATTGAGGCTGAGATGTAATATACTAACTAATTAGCTAAAGGTACTATTAGGAAGGACTTTAGAAATAGGTTGTAGATAAAGTAAAAGCCTATACTAAATATTAATAATAAGATCTAAGATGCTCTAAGGACCTAGTATAGTTTACTATACCTAGGTACTTGTTCTATAAAGTCTTTATTAATATCTAGTATATACCCTAAGACTAATCCTTCTAGTATATTACTAAAGCCTACTATTACCTTACTAGATTTCTATAAGTAGGAGTATTAGTAAAGGCTAATATAAAATTAATATGAAGATAGTTTTAATAAGATGTCTTTAATATCTATAGCTAACCCTTTAAAGTAGTTATTGATGGTGGACTAGAAAATAAGGCGGAATTTACGAAGAACTTAAAAGATAGAGGAATTTAAGTAATCCTCCTATTAGCTTATAACCCTTAAGCAAATAGAATAGTTAAATCTAGATACTTTACCTTAGCTAGAATTCTTACTAAGTCTTATACTAAGAAGTGGGCTAATATCCTTTCCTATACTTAGATGGCTGATAGGATCATGGTTTGAGCCTCTACTAGGTACTGTCCCTTTTACCTTATTTTTAGATATAAACTAGTACTCCTAATCGAAGTTAAAGTCTCTACTTAGAGACTACTTAAGTAAGATAAGGTTTAAAGAATAAAAGACCTTATAACTACTTAGATTAGGCTACTATTATAGAAAGAAGAAGATATTATGCTTATAATTAGAAAAGCTATGTCCTTTAGAGAGAAACTTATAGACTAGATAAATAGATTTAACTACTTTAAGCTTTAGAATATTCCTCTATAGGAAGGGAACTTAATCCTTCTATATAATAAAGTTAGAGTATCTAATATATCTATAACTAATAAGCTTAAACTATATTAGAGAGGACCTTTTTAAATTTAAGAACTATATAAGGATAGTAAGAGTATATAACTAAAAGAGCTTAATAGTATATTAATTAGTAGTTTTTACCCTTCTTATAGGGTTAAGCGCTTTTATATAACCTTAGATAGCTAGGTAATAATAGATAAGGATATAGAAGATAACCCCTAGCTAAAAGTACTTAGTAGTGATGGGAAAACTACTGATTAACTGTAAGAGACCTTGATTTGACTTTAGAGACTATAGTTTCACCCTAAAGATCCTAATTACGAAATCGAAGTTTAACTCCTAGAAGTTCGGAATTAAGACAAGTATAAAGATTACCTTAATGAAACTAGGTAATAAGTTGGATTAAAGAAGCTACTATAGCTTAGTTTCCTTTATTCTAATCTCTTATTTATTTCTTTTCTTTTAATTCCCTTAAGTTATTATCTATATTTCTTAATCCCTTATTTTATCTTTACCCTATTTTCCTTATTATTATTACTCCCTCCCTCTTACTAAGTAGCGTAATTAGCTAGTGGAGTAGGTATAGGAATCAAGGCTCTATACTTGCTGAGGTTAGTATGTCTAGGATGTTTTAATAAAAGAGAAGACTACCTATAATAATTAGCTACCTAGATCTAATCCTTCTTATTTCCCTTCTCTACTTTATTAAAGAACTTAATGCCTATACTTAACTTATCTAAATCTACTATATTAGAAGACTCCCCTACCTTTAATAGAATGTAGTAACTATATTATAGTATATATATAAGAAATATATAGTTTAAGTAAGCCCTAAACTAGTAGCTAGGTAAGGAAATATATTTATTAAAAGGATAAGGTAGTAGCTTATAAGAACTAAGGGGGGCCTACTAAAAACCGATACTACTATACCTACGTATATAGTACTCGTAAGTAATTAGATTACGCCGGCTATAGAAGGCAATCAGTAGGGCCTTAGTCCTTTGTAGCCTCTTAGTTAACTATAAGTCTATATAATAACTCTAAGGAAGCCCTATATTGTATAGTAGGAAGACTCTATTCCAAGGTTTAAAAACTACATTACTAATGAGCCTACAATCTATAGCTATTCTCCTCAGCTGGCTCGTCATAGTAGCAATAGTACTATTATAATTATTAAGGGATTAGAAGAAGTAATAAGGAGTCCAATCTCTACTAAATACTATTAGCTCTAATACCTATTTAATAAATTAAGAATCTTAGTACTTATAGATATAGAGAACCTTCAGAATCTAATAAGATATTAATAGTTAGATGCTTATAAAGTCTTAAGGAACTTACTATTCAGCAAGCCTCAGTATTAGCTTTAAAAATTACTTCGTTCTTAGGGAACTCTTTTAGAAGCTTAATATAAATATAATGACTTTTCAGCTTAAAGTTAATAGGGAAATCGGTTTTAGGGGTAATACCCTTTTTACTTAGATCTTAATCCTATAACATCGTACTGATATTAGGATAATTGCTATAGAAAAAGAGAGGGAAGAGTTATAGAAGGGAAACGGCTTTTCTAAGTCCCTTTATATTTACTAGAATAGTTAAGTTTAATGATTTAGAGGGAAGGAAGAGAAGTTAAAGTAGAATAAGTTGTAATAAAGTAACTACCTAAAACTAGTAGTTACAGCTACTAGCATTCCTAATTATAAGGAAATAAGGCTTATAAAGGAAAGCCTGAAGATAGCAATGATTCCCTAAATGAAGATAGCAAAATAAATTATTAAACTTAAACAATCTACTACTATTCTAGATATCTATAAAAATACCCTTCCTCCTCTTCCTAAATAATATTCCCCTCTCTCTTTACTGTAACTAGCTATCTTATTAAATTTAATATTCCCTAATTAACTATTTAGATTACTAGTAAAGAAAGAAAAGCACCTTCTTTAACTAATACCTTATACCTTAATAATCCTCATCTTAATATAACCCCTTACTCTATAAAATAACTTCAATTCTACCTACTAGTATAGAAACTGATTAATTAATTAGCTCTTAATTACTATACTGTCTTAGAGGGTAGTTAAGTAAAGGTTAGATAAGTTCCTTAAATAGTCTGTAGCTGTATCCCCTCTGGCGCAAGGTACTAACTGCGACATCCTTGTCTACCCTGTTCGAATCCTACAAGTTCGAGAGTATATCTAATACCAACTAAGAAAGGGAGAAAGGACTGTTTTAGAGTAAATTAACTTCCTATACTAGTAAAAGCATTACCTAGTTAAATGACTAGCTTAGGAAAATAGGAGGTATAAACTTGGCTTTGTTGAGATTGTTGATTACTTATACTCCCTTGACGAGACCCTAGCGTGGAGGGCCTGGCTGAACTAAGATAAATTAAATATTAGGTTTATTTTAGTAACTTTAGGGCTATCTAATATTAATATAATCCTATTATACTACTAGCTCTGTCTAGACAACCTTTCCTATATAGCTAGTATTAAGTTTACTATTAAGGAGGGAAGAAGGGAGAGGCTTTACTAAGCCTTATAGGTAAGTAGTGAAGGGATATAGTATATATAGTATATAGTAACTTGCCTATACTTTAATGAGCTAGCCTACTAGATAATAATGATCTAGGATGAGGAGGTAGAAGAGTTGTATTTATATAATGCCCTTTATAAGAAATAGGACACTAGGATTATAATTAGTATTGAAGCATGGGCTGTATAGAGAAGAAAGGAGGGAAAGTCGGACAAATTCGTTACTATCTGTCCTACTTAGATAGTATAGGGCGTTTGGGAATGTGGCCTCCTAGCTATTGCTAATGTCTTTAACTTCTTCTAACCCCTGTCGACTATTTCCTATGCCTATAATCTATCCTACTAATAGCGCTCTGCCTATAGGGTAGGCAACTGGACACTTGATAGGATGGACTATATAATGAAGAATAAGTAATTAGATAAGTTAGTTAATTTTTAGAGGGCTACTATCTATAACTTCTTTAGTAACCTAATTAATATCCCCTTTAACCCCTTCTACCCCCTAACTATTAGGCTACTAGATAGTATATTAAAGGCTAGAGTAAGTAAATAGAAGTTCTTATAAGAAGAGAACTTTAATATATCTAAGCTAGTCCTAGAGGAGTTAAGAAAAGATACTAAGGTAGTTAGGAACTAAGCAGGATACTTAGAGAGGTTAGGAAGAATATTAAAAAGCTAGAATATATCTCTTCTTATTAAGAAATAAATTAAAGCTTTCCTACTAGCTCCTAGCTTTAAAGCTAGGAAATTAATATTACCTAACTTAGATAATACTTAGTAGGCATATAACCTATATTAAGTTACTATAGATAGGGGGGCAGTATAGTAGCCTTTCCTATTCTTTCTTAGGATAGACTAGTAAGAGTCCTATTCTTTAGCCCCCCCTCTAAAGTACCCTATCCCTACTAAGCCTACTAAGCTCTTCCTACTAAAGATACTATTAAAAGTAATAGTTCCTTTTAAGGGATTTAGTACCCCTACTAACTAACTACCTCTACCTATTAATATACCTAAGCTTTTTATATTTAGCCCAGAAGCTTATAAGAAGAGCAAACCCCTATATTATAACTTTATATTATTAAAGCTTTCTAAGTTAGTAAAACCTTCTCAATTTCTAATATATAAGCCTCACTTAGATTACCTAGTTTATTTAGTAAGCTATAAGAAAGTACTATTAATAGTAAAGAAGAGGAGGCGAACTCTAGGAGCCCTACTAAAGTCTCTTAAACTACCCTCCTAACCTCTATCTTACTAGTTATAAAGAACTAAGGAGCGGCCCCTATCCTATAGATCTTAAAGGATTAGGGGACAGCCCCAATCTTAACTAGCCTCTAACTACTAAAGATTGCTACTATAGATGCTAGATTATAAGCGGCGAGAATTCTATAACTAGGAGATAGGAGAGGTCTTTACTCCTACTATAACGAATATGTTTACAGAGTTAGTATAGGTGGGACTTAAGGGAAGGGCCTAAGAGAGATATAAACTGCTAGAAAAGTAAGGTAACTAATTAATTAGTTATTTTATTATAGTTAATTCTTAAGAAAGGCGTTATAGTTTACTATTTTTTCTTCGATGTTCTACTATTATTAAGTTTCCTTTATTATTTTCCTTTTCTTTTTAGTAAATTTTACCTAAGGCAAAATTTAAAGAGAAGGATATGTTAGTATATAGGGCGACTGGCGGCGGCGCCGCCACATTGCTGATCGGTGCCACCACTGGAAGCCCGATATACTACATCCAAACCTTACTTACACATAAAAGGATAATGGCCCCCCATTTTTCATAGACTAGTTCTTAGACAAGGAAGGGATGGCGCAGAAGCAGGCAAAGGACAGCATCACAATTGAGAGCGATCAGTTATTTCCTATCAGCCAGAGCGTTATTATAGTAGACATTCTTTACTATTCTTTTCTCAATATTACTTCTTTTCCTATCTTTACATTTCTCTTCTCTTCTTTAGATGTAATGTCCCACGATGCAGATTCCGACTAATCATCTACTTCTCGACGTCCTACTCGACCATTAGACCATTCCAACAACCATTAGACTATTTCTTCTTTGTAGTGTAGCTCTCAGCCACTCCTGACTATTCTCTTAAGTAGGCGGCACAGTCTTGTTTATGTTATTAGTTGTACTGCCCGGCTCCGACAAACTACTAGGAAGAGTCTTATTTCTATCTTTAATTACTTAATATTAGTTGAGGACTTTATTTTAAATAGTACCTTTTTTTAACTTCTTAGTATAGTATTTTAAAGCTTTATACTAAATAGGTTAGATAGGGTCTAGAGGGGGTAGTCCTCTGGCAGGTTGGGCTTATTTAAGCTCATCTATCTATTAAAGAAGTATTATATAGTCCTCTACTATAAGGGTAGGTCTCTATAGTAGTAGAGGTTCTATTTGAAGGGTAGAGGTGCCTCTTGAAGAGGATGAAATGTCTATAGCCTATAAGTTTTAAATAGTCTTAGGGATAACTATCTCCTTAGGTAGTATATATATTAGTTGTTTCTAAGATGGAGAAGATATCTTTGCTAAGGTAGAAGCTGAAGAATTGTAATAGTATTACCTATAGGTAATAAAGGAACTTAGTTAAAGATAAGCTTCTCTATATAGTTATAAGTTAAAGGTGTTTAGAGTCTAGTTATAGAAGTAATAGATTCTAATTGTAGAATTACTAATAAGACTTTAGCTTAGAGAATAACCTTAAATTATTTTTAAGCTTCCTTTTTTATTTTCTAAAAGCTTTACTATATCTTTAGCTATCTATAGCTTATTTTCTAGTTATGTAAATACTTTACCCTTGGCTCTCAGCTAGGTTAGTTGCTTTTATTACTTTTTCCTCTAAAGCTAATAATGTTTTTAGTCTAGTTATAGTGCGCTTGGAGTCTTACTAATCTTTTCTATAACTTGCTCTATAGTGCTCTTCGGTAATTGTAGAGCTTGCCTTCGAGTACGTTCCTAGTCCTCTCCGGCGGCACTCCTTATATAAATAGGAGGACTAGTAGACCTTATAACCCTTACTTTAAAGTAGTACTTATTAGCTTTTAAGATAAGATATTTTAATAGTACTCTTTATTTACTATATATTTTAAATATACTAATCTATATAACTTTTATAGCTCTAGGGCTATCTAAGCTTATAAATACTATATCTAGTAAGGGAAATTAAATTTAATCTCTCCTTATTTTTAATATAGCTTCTTTAATATAAGTTTAAGATTTATTATATATACTTAACTTTTATTTAGCTCTATAATAATAGTTATTCTTATATATTCTTTAGTTATACTATAGAATTATAAATAGCTAGTATTAATAATAGGTAAATCTTATTTATTTTTACTTACTATTATTTAGTATATTAATATAGTATTACTAGTTATCTAAGATTAAGCTATAATTTAATTCTTCTTTATATAATAGATAGAAGTTTAGTAGTTAAAGAGAATACTAATCAGGTTAGATATTATTAACATTATAAGCTATAATACTAAGAGTATAGGTATAATAGGAGGCAATTTTTAATATCTAGTAATCTCTACTACTATTAGTATAAGAAGTTAGGTTAGGTATTAAAGGTAATATATCCTAACTATAGGGCTAGCTTTATAAGAATAATAGTATATAATAGCTACCTTCTTTAAAATATTTATAGGAAGGGAAAAGGTTTTAATTATTAGTAACTAATATTAAAATAACTTAGCCTCCTTTCTTTAATAAATTAAGTTTTTATTTTCTATTTTACTAAAAGATATAGATCCTAAAATAAGCTTACCCCCCTCCCTCTTTACTTATTACTTACTTAGTTTAAACTAAGGGCTAATAGGGTATAGGGAGCTTTCTATTTCCCCTCTACATATATAATAATAAGACCTTACTTTCCTACTAGGGTATAGCTTATAGTATAATTAAAGTATAAGAAAAGCGATATAGGAAGAGATAAGTTAGCCTAGAATATATTTAATAGGACTTATATATAATTTTATATATAATTAACATCGCTAATAGCTAAGAGAGTAAGGCAAGTTATAGTATATAGGTAGTATATAAGTAGTGCCTACTTTAACTATAAACCTATAGCCCCTACTTTAAATATATACCTATATTACTTAGAAGATTATAAGTATACCTTGCGGTTATAAAGTATGTCCTCGCCCAACCTAGCTACTATGTCCTCAATAAGTTTAAGGTAGTCGGCGCAGCTAGTATTAAATAGTTAGACCCGGCCAAATTTCCGCTTATATATATAGCTACATATAAGAAGAATAATAAAATAGTGAAAATAAGAATATAGATAATAGGAGAATAGGGTATAAAATGGGGACTTATAGCTATTACCTAGAAAATTAATAGGTAGAGGAAGATATCTAGAGTACTACTAATAGTTATAATACCTAAATAGAGAGAACTAACTTTTATAATTATAGAGACTAATCTTAAAGAAAAGAAGAAGAAGAATGGGAATGAGGATAAGGATAAGGAAGAAGAGAAAGATAAGATTAGTAACTCTAGTTCTAAGTCTAACTCTAGTTCTAGCTCAAGTTCTAATGCGAGTTCTACTAGTAACTAAGGACTAGACTTAGGACTTTAGGGCTCCAGGGTACTTAGGAGGTATTAAGACTATAAAATTATTAAGATTTTTATATTTACTTAATTAAGATTTTAAAAACTTAGACTATAATAGAATACTAAAAATCTTATCTATATTCCTTCTTATAATGTTAAATATAATTTATTATTAAGTTAGACACGAGTATATATAAGATAAGTAACACTTTACAGCTAACCTATTACCCGGAATCGGGGTAAGGAGCCGTACTACAAGATTCGGTCTATAAATAGTAAAGTATTATATCTAGCTATGTAATTAGTTTAATAAAGAGGATATTTGTTACGGTCCTTATACTCGGGGTTCCGGTTGATTAATGGAATAGGTAAGTGCTGGGGTTGTAAGTGCCTGTTTAAAGATAAGCAAGGTAGTTAAGCAGTATTTATAATAATATGTTTCTGAGAGTGTATATATAAGTGTAGGGTATAGTTGTTACTTGTATTGACTACTAAAGAGTCTGGAAGATAACTAGACTAGTAGGAAATATCGTAGCTTTATATAGATACTTCTTCTATCCGTCTTTAGTATTTTATCGTAGTCGATCGAGTTCCCGTTCGATCGCCCGGTCGGTCCCTAGCTCGACCGGCCGGTCGGTCGGTTGGTCGTCCGACTGACGCGTCGGACGCCAAGTCGCCCGATTCTATAACTAAGCCGTTTTCCCTAATTCTGCCGTTTGGCTCACCGCCCGGTTCATGTGACGTGGCCGCGGCCAGGTCGTGACAATATTGATCGCTCCTTTAGCCGCCAGCGTAGTCGGGCTAAGAAATAAAGATTACTAGAGCTTATTGTAAATAAGTAAAGTATTAAAAATCTCTACTAAACCTTTTAATAAACAGTAATCCTAGGGTCTTAATAAGTTATAGGAGTACTAGAACTTAATTAAAAACTATAATTAGCATTTACTATAGCTTACTCTATCATCTTATAATCTAATTCCTATAAAGTAATTACATCTTCCATTCTCAGTCTATCTAGGAAATACTCCTAATATTTAAACCCGAAACTTAAGTCCAATCCCCCTACTATTTTATAGATATATTTACCTACTTTCTATAAAGTCTTATACCTATTACCCTAAAGTAGACTATAGAATTCTTAAAGAGACTCTACATTATAGCTAATTTTAAGGAGCTATATAGCTTCTCCAACTAAGACAGCCTAGTAAAGTATACTTTTAAATAGATTAAGGGCTTTATTTATATAGTTTCTAAGCTTAACTTAGTTAGTAAGTCATTTCTTATTAGTATTCTATTCCTACCGCTCTAGTATCTTTTTATATTCTATATAGTTAACCCTTAAGTAACTACCTTTAGTATAGTTAAGTGCCTCAACTATATATATCAGTACAACATATCTATAAAGTGTTAAGGTATAGGCAGCACCCTAGAATTCCTTAGTAAGAATACTAAGTTTAGAGACAGTATTAAATATATCCTCCTAGCTATCAAGTCCCTTAAAATTTTAGATAAACTACTACAAACTTCTTAAAGTTATTACTAAACTAACAAAATTATATACATTTAAATTATTAGTAATTTTAAAGATAACTAGATCAATATCAATAGAAGCTTTCTTCACTAAACCGGTCCTACGGCGTAGACCTATACAATAGGGAGTCGGCCTATTTAAGCTTCCCATTTTATCTAACTGACTTAAGCGCCTCAGTGTAGCGGCTACTAGAGTGCCTCTACTATTCTTAGACATACTTATAAGTAAAGGTATTACTCTACTAGGGGAGGACTATTACTAGTATATACTAGGAGATAGCTAGGATATTAAAATTAATAAGTAATAGCTTATAGTTAATGTTATTATAGCGGAACCTTAGTAGAAATTTTCAAGCTAAGAGAGTAGCCTTAGTAGAACCTTATTTTATCTTAAATTATAGGTAGCCCAAAGTAATTAGATAAGTAGTATAAATATTACTAGAGATAGAGTTGCTAGTAGACTAGGTCTTTAGGATAGTAAGTTAAGATAAATATCTTAGATATATTCTCTTAACTTTACTAGCATAGCTAGATAAAATAGACACTACTTATAGTTATAGTACTAAATATAATATAAACTAAGGTCATCCTTCAATAATAATAACTTATAGTCTAGATATTATAATATATTATATACCTAATAATATATCTATATAGATTCTAAAGGTATTAGATCTAAGTAAAGGTTATAGTAAGTCTATCTATATTCCTCTATAAAGTAAAATAGGAGGCTAGCTTTACTTTATAACCTAGTATATCTAGAATATACTTCTATTTAATTATAAGACTCTAAGAAATAAACTAGGAAGTTAGTTTTAGGGAGGTTAGCTTTATAGCTAGAGTATAATAGGAGGCTATACTTTTCAGTAAGATATTAGTATATTTTACTTCTTAACTATATCTTATTATAGTAATTATAATAAATATATTATTCCTAAAAGTACTATTAAAGCTCGGCTTTATCTAGCATTACTTCTTTATATATATTATATAGTAGCTAGAGGTAGTTAATATAAAGATGGGCAGATATACTTATACGATCAATGGTATTATAGTAAGTAAGACAACCTATCTAGTTATATATTTTTTTAAGGTATTATTCAAACTCTTCCAGTCAATACTAACTAAAATTACACAGTTTATCAAAGCACACTAGGCAGCATTTAATATATAGACATAAGTAATACTATATAAGTAGGTAGTTTACTAACATACCCTAGCTAATAAAGAAATAGCTATACTAGTTAAAGAAATATAAAAAGATACTATACTACTTAAAATAAAGAACATTATTATTATCCTTTTCAAGATAACCTTTATAGCTATCAGAGCATACTCTAAATTTATAATAGTCTTCTAGGTAGGATAAAAATAACTCTTAATAGATAGTAATCCTATAAGGGTATAGCTAGCTAGGATATACCTCCTAAATATATTAAAGGAAATGTCTTCCTAGTATATATTCATAGTAAGGAAGGAGATAGTATTAATTAAATAGGTAGTATAATAGAGCTTCTAAGGCTACTTATACTAAATAGAATAGGTACTAGTATATATAATCTATATAAGTAGATATATACTCCTTAAGTAGCTTCTAATTACAATAGCTATAACTATACTAACTATAGGCCTCTTATTAATACCCTTTAAAAAGTTTAGTAGGTATCCAATTACTATAGTTATTATATATAGTAAAACTATATTTAAGGGTATAGGTAAGCTAGTTATTAAATTTAACTATCATCTAGTAGATATTACACTACTAGTACTTACAGGATAGGTTACTATAGTAGTAATTAGTATAGTTCTATATATACTTAGTATAGGGGAAATCTTAGAATTACTCTAAGGCCTTAGTAATATCTTAGATAAGATAGTCCTTTATAGTATTAAGATGTTCAAGCTCCAGCTAGCAACTATCTTTCTACTTATTAAGGTAGTATTATATAATAGCTTTCCTATATACTCTCTTAATATCATATTCTAAATAAATATTAGTAACTAGCCCTAAAGTATCGAAGGGGTTAAAGAGAGGTATAGATATAGACATCATTATAGAAGTTATAGGGTTATAGAAATAGTAGAAATTCTAATTATTAACAAAATAGAAAGCTCTCTTACCTATTATATTTAACTTAGGGAGCATATAGGCTACAAGGATAGAATTCTATCCTTATAGCTTATATACTCCCTATTTTATATTAGTAAAGGAATTAAAGAGTTTAGGGGATATCTACTATATAAAAAACTTAGCTAACTCTATTATACTCTATTCTAGTTACTACCTAGGGTGTAGTTATTATAGACTATGTAGACTATATACTTGGCCTTAGAGACTAAGTTATTGCAGTTAAAGATGTTCTAGTAGGCCTATAGTACTTTAAGTAGATACTTTTAATAAGCCTATACTATACCTAGAATTAGGTAGCATTTTCTTACTATTAGCTTTACCTATAGCTACTAGAATGCAGTGCCTAGATTGTGTATATAGTAGTAGTAGATAGTATAACTGTTATTAAGAATGTCTTCAAGCTAGTAGAATAATATAGCTTTTCCGAGATCAGAGATTAGTTACTTATAGAAAGTGTAATATATAATAATATCTATATAGCAGATCAGCTTATAGGGATGTAGAGAGGGCTATAGACTACAGCCTATAAGTTATAAGATATATACTAAAATCGTAATATATTTAGTAGGACAATTTAATAGTTAATTAATAATCTATAAAGATTGGCTTAATATTATAAGTCTAAGTAATAGACTTAAAGAATAACTTAGCTACTTAGCTAAGGGTTACCTACTTAATAATATTAAGGAAATAGTTAAGGATGTATTTAGTATAAACCAAGTTCTAAGATAAGTACTATTCTTTCTAATCCCCTCTAATCTAACTTATAATAAATAGTACCTAGCACTACCTTAAGAATTCCATTAGCTGTCAATATCTTCACCTAACCATTCTAACTATCCTAAGTAATAGTATCAACTATATCCCTTACATTACCTTCAACTTACTTATTAAACCTATCATCAAGCTCCCTAAGCACCTCTCACACACCAGGCTCATTTCCTACTTAGAAGAACTAGACACCAACTTAGTAAGGTAGAGTATTGATGCGATCAAGCTTCTTAGCAGCAGATAGGAGAATAGCCCCAACATTACCTAAGGGGACACTATCTATAATAATAATAATATCTATAGGCTTAATATTTTCTATATTACCTTAGTTTACCTTAAAGATCTAGATATAAAGCTTGAAGATATTTTATAGATATATACTAATAGGTATACTACCTTCTAGCTAGATCAACTTAAAAAGTAATTCTATATTACTAGGATTTTTAAAGCCCTAGTAACCTCTAGATACCTTTCCTATATTAGTATTAATAGTAAACTTAAACTTATAGTTTAAGAAGTAAATATTAATTTTATTATTATAATAGTATAGAGAGCCTTATATACCTTATACTAAGAGCACCCTAGTATAGACTAAGAGTTATTAATAATAAATATAATATTAAAGGTACTTAGGAATATATAGGGATCCTCTTAAGCTAAGAGAATAAGGGATAAAATATAAGCATTACTAGTAATAACCCTAAGACTTAGGCTAGCTCTAATAGTAGTCTCATAGGCAGGATTTAAAGTCTCTAGCCTTAATAAAATCACTTTACTTAATATAGTCGCTACCTATAAAGGAAGTTAATAGGGTTCTAAAGTTAGATCTTAGCTAATATACTAAAATATTGATAATTATATTTAATAATATTTATTAAATATTATCCTCTATAGGAAAACTAAATATATAGTAAAAATTTTAGTAAAAATAGATATTAATAGATAAAAGTAGTAAAGTTCTAGCCTAGTATCTATATTATCAATTTTACTTCTATAAAGCTTATCATTATTATATAGTTTTCTTTAAGATTACTACTAAAACACTCCCCTTCCTAAGACCTTTACTCTAGACATAAATAGTATTTATATTTAAGTATATATACCTTGATTTTAACTATACTAGAAACCTCAAAAGAGGCTTAAATTGTAGGTAGACTATCTTTTCTCTATATCATATTTTTTAAGTCCTAGGTAAAGTAAGATTCTTCAAATCCAAGCCTCTTAGTTATCTTAGTTATAGAGACAGGTATAGGGCCTAGTAGATAAGCTAGTCTTAAGCACTTTAATAAAGGTTTTACAACATCCTCACTACAACAACTCCTTTTCCTAAAAGTAGATTTAATATACTAATAAAGGAGTATTTTTATAGCTTTAACTAAGTTACTATCACTTATAAAATTAATAACAGCTTTAAAGGTAGTTGTATAGGTAGCTAATAAGCTACTATTCTTCTCTCTATAATAGGCTACTAGTTTGTCGGAGCCGGGCAGCACAACCAACAACACAAACAAGACTGTGCCGCCCACTCAAGAGAATAGTCAGGAGTGGCTGAGAGCCACACCGCAAAGAAGAAATGGTCCAATGGTTGTCGGAATGGTCTGATGGTCAAGTAGGACGTCGAGAAGTGGATGATCAGTCGGAATCTGCATCGTGGGACATCACATCCAAGGAAGAGAAGAGAAATGTAAAGATAGGAAAAGAAGTAATATTGAGAAAAGAATAGTAAAGAACGTCTACCACAACAACGCTCTGGCCGACAGGAAATAACTGATCGCTCCCAATCGCGATGCTGTCCTTCGCCTGCTTCTGCGCCGTGCTGCCTTGTCTAAGAACTAGTCTATGAAAAATGGGGGGCCATCATCCTTTTATGTGTAAGTGAGGTTCGGATGTGTGGCACATCGGGCTTCCGGTGGCGGCACCGATCAGCAATGTAGCGGCGCCGCCGCCAGTCGCCCTATACACCAACACACTAGGTTTAAGTTATCTTTAGTGTTACCTATATTACTAGCTAGGGAGGTCTTAGTAAGTAAGTTAGGAGAATTAAATTCTTACTAGATTTTACAGATAAACTAATAGTCTAAGTACTAGCCCTTTTCTTACCTCTTAACTATTTTACTTAGGATAGCTTAAGCTTAATATAAATACTAACTACCTTCTACTCTTTCTATTTATAAGGGCTTTAGTAGTTATTATACCTAGAAATAATTACTATACCCCTTATTAAGATATATCTATATATAGTTATAGAATTTATCTAATTAAAATAAATATATTTCTATCTTTAGTATCCTACTAAGTAGAATATATCTATAAAGCTTTATCCTACTATTATAGTATTTTTAAAGGTAATTAAGTATATACCTAGTAATAAGAGTATAGTAGAGCTACTACTCCTCTTTCTCAATTCTTTCTTCCTAACTATATATTACTATAGCTAAATGTTTCTCTTAATTAGGCCAGCTCTATTAATAGTCTTTTTTAAGGACATTAAATATAAGATCAGTAATATATATTACCTTATTTAAGCAGGTAGTACTAATAGAATAGAGATATAGTTTATTATATATTTAATATATAAGCTACTAGGCCTTATACTTATCTATAATAAAATAATTATTATATATTTAAAAAATAAGCTACTAGGCCTTATATTCATCTATAATAAAATAAAGTATATATTGAAATAGTTAAGATTATAAGTTAATAAAAGAAGTAGAAGCTAGGAAGAAGAAGAGGAAGTTAAGAAGAAGTAAAAATAGAGATTTCTCTTACTAAAATAATTATAGCTATTCCAACTAGGATATTAGTCCTTAGTTAGAGCTAGAAACTAAGGGGCCTATAACTATTATCTAGATATTAATATACTAGATATAGTACCTAGGTCGTCCTCTACATTAGCACTATCTAGCTATCTAATACTAGCTTCTATTTATCTCTATTATAATAGATAACCTCCTCTTATACTCTACTAAGAGAAACGAGGGTAGCTAAATACAAGCTTGTAAGTATTATAATTAGATATATACCCTCCTCGGCAAGCTATGCTTAGAGGCCTTATTAAGGGGTTATAATAGATCCCTTAACAGTTCTAAGACTATATTAAAATACTTATTTAGATTATCATCTTAGTACTTAAAGCAAGTATCGATTTCTATAATATTATAGCTGTATTAGCCCTATATAACCTTCTTCCCTACTATATAAGTAGCAGAAAGGACTATTATAATATTATATTAAGGTAATTAGTTAAGCCAATCTACTCCTACATTATTTTTTAAAAGTATTAGTTATATTCCTATTTTAAGTACACTATATACTATATATAGGGACCTAGATTAGGGCTACTATAAGAGGTTAGATTATTCCTAAATTAGGATTTTAATATTTCTACCTTATAGATATTTAACTAATAGTTTTTCTATAAGCAGCTCTAATTAATGTCTAATACTAAAAGCTTTAAATTCCTTTTCAGATTTCTATCCTACTTTAGACTTTTCCTCTTTTAATAATCTAGCCTATTAATAGGGAGGTAAGAGGCAGACTTTAAGAATATCCTTATATTCTATTAAACCTAATTAGTAATATCTATACTCCTAACAGCCTATTCTAAGACTATATTAAGTATAAATTAAGCCTAAAATTAATCTCAGTAGCTAAGTAAAGAGGAGATAGGAGGCCTCATTTTATACTAGTCCTAAAACTTAACCTTAGATAGAGAATTGGAGACTTAGGACTAGGCCAATTAATTTATAAGCAATAGAAATCTTACTATAATAAATAAGATAATATATTTTACTACTAAGAATTTAAAAGTACTATCATCTTATTATAGTAGACTTAAAAGGCAAATATAGAATAATATTTTTAATAATACTAGCTAATAAAATAATTTTAAATAGAAACTATAAGTACTTTAAGATACTTTATAAATATTACTAATTTATTAAGAAAATAGAGCCTTTAAATATATAAAAAGAGCTCTTACATACTAGTATATAGTAAAGATATCATATAGAAACAAGTAATAATATATTCTATTTCTAGAATTATAAGCCATGGCTTAGTTAGTCAATTCAGTGTTTTATTTTTATCCTTCCTATATAATAAGCTACACTATACTTCAAGACTACTGTCAGTTTAAGTACTGTACCAAGCCTGAAAGCTAGCTAAGGGGCTATCTTTATCTTAATAGTATAATTTGCTTATTATATAAATATTGAAGTTTGACTAGAAGGATACTGCAACTTCTATCTTTTCGATATAGGCGGGAAGTGTTATACTAATGATCTTAAACTGATATATTAGACTAGCACATTATATTATTAGAAAAACCCTTCCTCATCTTTACCTACTACACTACTATAATCCTTATATAGTAAGTCCCTAACTGATCTACTCTCCTCTAGTATCTTTCTTATCTTTTCTCCCTCAACTTTTATATCATCTATTATTAGCCTCGCAGCTAGCTTGGGAACTAGTACGACCTGTGTCACAGCCACAGCTGGCTAAATGAGCGGCCAGGCAGTGAACAACGGTAGAAAAGGATAAACTGTAGATGAAAGAAACCGCTAAGGAATAGGATCACCGTGATCGGGGTCACCACAGACAAAGGTGACCCACTGAAGAGGTGGAAGGACTATATCTATATAAGCTACAGAGTTTTCCTATGTATTCAGATGTTCTTCCGACTCTTTAGCAGTCAATACAAGTAACTACTACGACCTATACTTATATATGTACTTCTATACTATTGTAAATACTACTTAACTGCCTCGTTTACACATAACAGGCCCCTACAACCCTAACACTAGCTATACCCACTTAGTACCCGTTGATCAACCGGTTCCCCAGTATTAGGACTATAACAACCTACACATAAAGCAGGGGTCCCAAATCAGACACCAACTTATTACTAGCAGCCCTCTTCCTTAGAAGATTCGAGAAGCAACCCATTATATTCTCCAGTATAATCCTAAACCCTCTCGAGCTATAGTATTCTTCATTATTTATTAAGAGATTATAGCTTCCCTCTAATAGTAGGGGCTACTTATAAGGATCAGTTGTCATTATAGGTTATAGGATCGAGAATAAGGTAGTAGGTAGAAGTTGAGAGGGAATTAGAGGAAAGAGGAGAGGGAGCGGAAAGGGCTTCCAGCTAGGGTATGAGGAGGCCTTTATAGACAGGCACTTCTATTATCACACATGGCTGGGTTAAAAGTCTCTCCTCTCTAGATAAAAGAACTGAGGACACGTATACCTGTTCGATTTATAAGTGGTGGAAGCTACATATTTGTCAAATATATAAAACTATAAGAGGTTAGAAGTAAGTTCAGTACCCTAGATACTGGCGGGGTTGTAGTAGGTGATATATAGTTAGTGATGCTTTGCGTTCGATTTCAGAATCGGGAGGTGTAGTATTGCTTGATGTAGGACAGCCCTAGCTGATATTGTCTTCTATACACTATAGTCCTGCTCCTGGCGCTGATGTTTTGCTAGGTCTTCCCCTTTTATCAACCAGCCAAGTCATCCTCTTCTCTCTAACATAGCACTTAGGGCCACCTAGGTTGAGTTTCCGCTCGGCCTTGTATGGTAGGTATGCTCTATATTGCCCTATTTAGTTACAAGGCTCCTTGCAGATCAGCAATCTAACCTATTATAGTTGTCTACATTTCGTTCTATTATTGCAGAGCCTCCTATAGTTCTTAGTTCTCTTAGCGTAGGCACTTCACCTCCTCAATTAAGTTTAAGTCCTTATCATCACTACCCGCCAAGTCACTGAGCAGGCACTTCTACTTATAATCAGGTAGTGAGGAAGCATTTAGATGGACACAGTGTAGATGCTCTTTCAAATTTTCCTATCTTGAAAAGACTTTGCCCCTATGTCACTTATAGCTTTAATACAGGCATTGGAGGATTTCCTTCAGTCCATCATACATACCATAGACTTCTCTCTTATAATGTAATAAACCTCATAAATAAGTAAACCTAGGAAGCTTCTTATAGCAATAAAGCCTTGGGTGCTGACAGACGATAGCATTGCTACCTGAGCGCCTCTAGATGTTACTAAGTAATTGTATACTTCTAGTCCTGGACGCCTTATTTAGGAACAGCCCTGATTGATTTAAAGGCAGAAAGCGCTTACTAATGTAGGAGGCCTTACAGAGGCGCAGTATAATATAGTAATGTAGACTGCCTTAATAAAGGCAGATATATTTAGCGACAATAGGCAGGGACTAAGAGGTAGTCTACTACTTGTTTCCTAGTGCTAAGTAGTATATCTAGTAACTTAAATAGGTGCTAATTTTAGCTATATGCCGGCTTTAATATCTAACTGCAAGGCGATAGGTAACTAACTTCTAGTACCTGGGGTCTAAAACCCCCTTCTTACATACACAAACAGCTAAGTGCTACCCTGAAAATTAAAGAAAGAGATAAAAGGAAGCAGGATAGCACAGTGGCTAGACCCAAGAGAAACCGAGGTCTGGCTCAGCGGACACTGAAATCGAATAAGTGCTCAGATTCGTTGTAAGGTAGATTTTTTTCTAAATACAACCTACAATAATAAGTCTCTTCAAAAGCCAAGCAACAGGGTCTCTTCCACAGTCGTCAGACACCACTAAGAGGCTTTTTCTGCAGGTCATGGGTCACTAGGCCTACATTTTTCGCCAGACAGGGACCTAAAAGAGGGTTAGAAATTAGAGCTGCTTTGGAGAGAGGGAGGGCCGGGGGCTAAGCGTACAGGTATAGCGAGGTCCAGTGTAGGGTCTTTAGGATATGAAGGGACAGCCTCAAAGGTCTTCCCAACGCTACTGTATAGTAGTCGGTAAGTGCTAGTTTGTTGAAGACGTCGAAGATGATATGAATCTAATATTGCCTTTCCATCATAAGAAACTGTGGTATTGGGGCTTGGCTGTATGCAACGAAGCTACACTACTTGATAAAACCAAGCGCGGTCTCAATTATCTGATTGGGGGAGTCTTATGCGTTATTATAGTGAGGGCTCTTTAGCGAAATGCTGATAAAAATTCGCTTTGCGTTGTTTGATTCCATGATATAGAACAGGACCTATGTGGATAGTGTACAGGCAGGCCTGTAAGGGTAGGAGATAATAGTTTTGAGGTGGAAGTAGTACAAATTGATGATGCTGGCGAGAAGTCTGTGAGCACACTCGATGAGTCAACAGTGAGCATCTCAGTATAAGGGATTAAGGACATTCAGCCATGGAAATTCTGACATTCACCCGACATATAAGAGACATCACAGCCTTAATAAGCAAATAATCGAAAAGTAATATTGTATATATGAAACTAAGAAGGAAACTAGAACCTAGTAAGTAAAGGTCTAGTTTAAGAATACATTAGTGCCTGAGGTAGAAAAACTGCTTTTACAAATAGTTCCGAGAAAAAAACCTAGAGGTGGGATAATGGGGAGAGCCTGAGAATATATAAGTAAACGACAATAGGCTTAAGTAGCATCAATATTTTCATCTTCGGCTTCCACTGCTGAGTGAAGGAGGCATTTGAATGTTATAAATAGGCACGCTGATATCTAAGGGAACAACTACAATCTAGTAAGGTAATAATAGTTGGAGGCAGGGTAGTTGCAACCTGAAAAAGAGGGGATTCCAAGTAAGTACTTAATCGATCAGAAGGCCACATCAAGCATCATCAAGCATCCTTGCCCCCCTATAGCAGCATAGCCTCTGAGTTGGCCCTAGCACGATGGATGATGAGGATCGACAGCTGGCAGGAGTAACATCGACACACTAGCCCGGATCGAATGTTGAAGCCTCCACTAATGGTCAAGCTGGTCCCTCTTGCGTGGATATCTCTGAGCAGGCACAGGTCTTGGCGCAATGGCTATTGGAATTGGAGAACGACAACTGGCGGAAGTACTACGGGAACACCGAAATCAACACTTGCATCCACCACGATCGGATCTCGAAGCTTGCACTAGTGATCAAAGCTATAGATATAGAAGTAAGGTGCTAAACCCTCCAGTGTATCGATTAGACTTACTAAATCGTTTAAGACTAAAAGCAAAAATTTGTTTATCCTCTGATGTAAAGGGCCTCTTAATATATCCCTCAGCCCATCAGAACAGGAGATGTTCCCTACAGAAATCGTCATCTTACACTAGGATGGGGGTACTGTAAACGGCGAAGCGATGGAAGTCAGCAGACGGGTTGCTGTAGAGAGCCCTGCGAGGATCTGCATTACCAATAGAGCCATCCTACTCATTTAGACCATCTTTTAGAAAAGAAATCGTGGTCGATAGTTCCGTCATCTTTGGCTCCACCGAACCTATATAATCCGAGATCTGACAGCATCGCTGCTAGGGCGTTTTCTACAATAGTTTCAGAATCGTGAGGCAAAACTTGGGATTCCTGGGGGCTTGCGCTAGTTTTAATTCTCTTCCTTGGGCGAGGGAACTCGAATTTCGTCGTCACATCACACTTCATTAGAGGGGTTTCTGCCTTTATAGCTGCCATACCAAGTTCTTTATCCTACTCTAACTCTTTGATGAATTGTATAATGCGATAGAGGTTAGTATCTAGTAGAACCTCTAGTTCAGGTGCAATGGTTACATCATCTTGCAAAGCTGCTCCTAGCGCTGCAACAGCACGGGCTTTGCTGACTTTGTAAAACCTAGCCTTGAGAGAGGCTTCATCCACTAAGCTATCTGCGGCTTGAAGGGAGAAGACAATAGAATGGATGCGGCCTGGCAATTTCTCCTGCTTGGTCTGGACAGTATGGGTGAAGCACTGGAATAGACGAAGGAGCTTGCAATCTTTGCTATCGAGGACAAGGGGGGCGACTTCGAGGAGCAACTGTCAAACCAGACCTGGATATTGTTGTATGGCATCTTGGACGTCTATTGGGGAGTTGTCAAGGGAGAACTTGAAGGTTGACATGGGAATACTAGATGAACAAACAGTGAGAGAGGAGAGTTGGACGTAGCTGTGCGTGTGTAAAAGTAGCATTTGCTAGTTTTCCGTGTGTAAGAGTAGCATTTGCTAGTTTTCTATGCGTAAGAGTGGCATTTGCTAGTTTTCCGTGCGTAAGAGTGGCATTTGCCAGTTTTCCGTATGTAAAAGTAGCATTTGCTAGTTTTCCGTACATGCAAGGCTTGGCCAATGCGCAATCGTGTAACAACCATGCAGCCACCATTTGGGGGGGTGTGCAAAGGGAGGGCGAGGATTGGGTACCTACCTGCAGCCACAACCAGGGGTCATGGGTTGGGCATACAACACAACCTTAACAAGCCCTATATTAAGTAGATGCGACATAATCTATTCGGATGCAGTAAGGAGCCCCTCTTCCCAACTGGTCAGCTCTGTGAATCCCGGACTAATATAGAAAACATAGACAGGTCAAGTCACCCCCAAATCACAACATGGCTGTAAAGTTGGGCTGGTTTAACAAGCGCGGTCTCTACATCCTTGTAGACCTATAAGTAATGCTCCTTTCCTATCATCTCGGGCAATCAATTCGGCACGAGTCCTAGTCGGTCTAGAACACCATAACTAGGACTATATACTAGCTATTTACTAGCATATAGATCGATATAATTAGAAGGAAGACATAGTTCTCTATCTAGTTTCGCAAGGCTACACGCCATGTGGCTATTAGTTAGCATTGTAACGATGAACTAACATTAGGCATTGCAGGAGGTACTAGTACTAAATATTACATTTAAGTTATAATACTTATTCTAAGGTAATAAGAAGTTTAGGATAGAGCTTAGGAGTAATCCTACCCTAGGTCTCTTAGAGAATAATATAATTAAGTATATATATACTTACCTTCTCACACCCTGAAAATATCTCTATCCTCTCAATATTCTAATTCTTTTATATTAAGCTAATCTTTTTTTTTTTAAAAATATAAATTAAACCTAAGTTGCTACTTTTTTACTTATAAGTGACAAGGAAGTCACATCCCTATTCCTAGTTAATAATATAATAGAGATTTAGAACTAGGACTATAGCTTTAAATATTAAGTAGTCTCCTAGATTTTATAAAAGTATCAAGATATTATCAAGTATAGTCTTACAGGACCTAAACTAAGAGAAGTTCTTAATAGTTTATCTAACTATCTACTACCTATATATAGTAGAGCTAGACTAATAAACTAATCATTATTACTAGAGCTTAAGGTATCTCACTTTCCAACTCTTAAGGAGTTTAAGATATAGAAGAAAGATCAGAGAGATAAAAAGCTTTTCTTATACTTAAAGGAGCCCTATACTTCTTACTCCTTAGAGCAGTAAGCAGTTTATAAACTACCTAGGAAGCTAGCTCCTAGGTTTTTCACTTAAATTTTCACTTAGCTTCTTAAGTAGGCACCTCTAATATATAAACAAAGAGACTTAAATATAAAAATAGATTTAGAAATAACTTAAGTAACATCTCCTCTAAACTCTAAAAATATATCTACTAGCTAGCTAGTTTTTTTAATATCTAAAAGGTTATATTTTATATAAAGAAGTTAAAATAGTAAGAGCTACTAAGAATAAACTACTAGGAACATTTCTCTTAAATAATCTCTTATATAATCTAATACTCTATCTAGTTTAGTTATTAGTACCTAATCTAACTATAAATTTAAGGTAATAGTTAACTTTATAAGCCTTAGACTCCCCTTAGTTCTAAGATAATATACCTTATATTACTATATAAATTATATAACTAAGAAAGAATATAATTCTAATAAGTTCCTATAAATATATAAGAGTATTTTTAAGAAATATATTATTTATAGTTCAAGTTACAAAATACCTTTATACTAAAAAGTAGGCCTTAGATATAGCCTTAAATAAGTTAGGAGAACCCTAATAAATCTAAATAAGCAAATAAAGATAGTCTATTATAATTAAGCTTCTAAATTTAATACTCTATTACTGAGGTAGTATATAGATTAGTAGATATACTTGCTAGTATAGTTTATTATATAGGGTAGCCCGAGCAAGTTATATATAAGTAACTACATAGTAGAAAACATTACCGCCCTACCCTAATAATCTCTATAGTATTAGAATACTTCCCTAAAATAAATAGCCTAGTTAATTTACTATTTATTAGTATCTAGTTAGTATATATATTATACTACTCCTAGCTAGGTCATTAGAGATAAAAAGGTACCCTTTAAATATTAATATATATTTAAATCCTAAGTTATTATTATATACTATATTGCCTACAGCTTCTATATATTAGCTTTATATTAACTCTTTATCCTTCTAGCTTTCTTTACTTTTATAATATCTCTTTCTCTAGTCTTATAAAGTACTATAACCCTTTCCAAGGCTCCTACTTAAAACTAAGTCTCTAGTAATATATATTACAATCCTAATACTTCAGGGTTTCAGCTGATCAATGGAATAGGAAGGTGCTGAGGTAGCAGGTGCCTGTTTAGAGATAAGTGAGGCAGTCGAGCAGTATTTACAATGATAGATGCTGAGAGTGTGTATATAAGTATAGGGTGTAGGTGTTACTTATATTAACTACTAAAGAGTCTAGAAGATAACTAGACTAGTAGGAGACATTATAGCTTTATATAGACATTTTTTCCATCTATCTTCAGCTCCTTATTGTAGTCAATTAAGTCCCTACTTGATTGCTTAGTCGATCTTTAGTTCAACTAGCTAGTCGGTTAGATAGTCATCTGACTAACTTATTAGATATCATATTACCTGATTCTGTAATTAAGCTATTCTGATTCTGCTGTTCCTCGCTTACTACTCTGCTCATGTGATGTAGCCGCAGCCAGCCCGTGACACGATTTCCCCTCTCCCTTAGTCTTTGTCCCTAAAGACCTATTGATTCTTCGTAAAGCCTTCTTCCTTTCTTTTCTTATTTGTAGGTTCCTTCTTACCCTCCTAATCATGTCTGACTATGTTTCCAAATCTCGTTCAGGGGTTGTAACTTTCTAGATCAATTACGATTATCTCGCTTGGGCTATAGATAATATTCTTTCTAAGTAGTACCCTTTTAAAATGTCCAAGTATACTTCTTGTTTTAATGTAAAGGTTCCCTAGGACTATATTATTTGTAAAGGGTAGTCCTACTATAATAGTTATATTCACCTTAAATACCTGAACTGTAATACTAGTAGTGTAACTGATTCTACCTATAAGTCTTCCCTTATCCTAGACTCTATTATTTTACTAACTCCCCTAGTTAACTAACTAGAATAGGAACAAGCCTATTTAGAATACGAGAAGTAGAAAGTGGAGGAGGAGGTAGAGAAGGCCCTAGAGGCCTTCTAGGCTGCCTCCTCTAAGGTTTGTCGCTTATATAGGGAGGAGGAGCTCTATAAGAAAAGGGTCCTAGAGGTAGTTAGGCTAGGGATGAAGTAGGTAGCTAAAGAGGACGCTGCAGAGGGCGTCCCCACCTCCATTCCTACTTTAGAGATTAATTGGAGTTTGCTGATAGATCCTACACTGTTAGATCCCTCGGTTTTATTGGGTTTTTCTAGTAGTAGTCTATAAGAAGTTATAGGCTCTCTATTAAATGTTTAATAGGTTCCTAGGTATTGTTATTATCTTTATAGTTTTTCTATTTGACTAGGTATTCGATAGTTCCTTTATTATTTTGTAAGTTAGTAATCCTTTCTACTTCGAAGATTCCTTATTCTTCAGCTTCGAGCTAGACTGATTTTCTAAGTAGTATTCCTTTATAAGCTAGCTTAAGTAGCGCTATATAGAACACTGGGTAGTTGTCTATACCTTCTAGTAGCTTAAGCTTATAGTTAACTTCTAAAACTTTCTTTTTAACTAGGAAGGGGCCTAGTTTTTAGTAATTAAGTTTGTCGCTTGGTCGTGTAGTTTTGATCTAGGGGTCTCTAGTTCCTAGTTTCTTCTATAGTAACTAGACCTTGCTTCCCCTCTTAAGGGTTAGTCCCTTAAGCTACTTATTGTTAGTATAGTACTTTATTCTTTATTAGATAAACTATAGTTCCTCTTTTAACTATTTATATAATTCCTTTATCTTGTCTACTATAAGGATTGCTTATTCTACTTATATTTTTATACCTATAAACTTAAATCCTGTTCTAGGTTCGATGCTATAGTTTATATAGAATAGTAATATTCTAAAGCTTTCTAATATATTAGTATTATAAGCTTTCTATATTAAGGGTAGTAGTAATACCTAGTTGTCTTGTTTTTAGTTAATATAGTATTATAGGTATGTCTTAAGTATTTAGTTTATTTATTTTACTTACCCTTATATTTCTAGATAATAGGTAGTAGATAGCTTATAGTTAATCCCTATTCTATCTAATAGGCTTTACTAGAAGTAAGAGATAAATACTCTACCTCTATCTAAGTTAACTTCTTCTAGTAGGTTATAGTTTGCTGCTACCATTTATAGGAATAGCTCTATAAATTATAGTACCTTTATAGATTTATTATAGGGTATGAAGTAAGTATACTTTATCAGCCTATTGATTACTACTATAATGTTATTATACTTAACTCCTATAGCTAGGTCCTTTAACTTAGATAGTTTAATAATAAAGTTGATAATAATCTTTTACTATAATACCTCTAGTACTAGTATAGGTTATAGTTGCCTATAGGGTTTATAAAGTTAATTTTTGTTCTTTCTATACTGAGGGTATCTAGCTATAACTTTAGTAGTTACCTTTTTAAAGTATAGAATATAGTATTCTTTTAATACCTTTTCTATAGTTTTTGTAATTTCTAGGTGCTTGTTGTGTAGTGCTTTGTGGATTGCCTAGACAAACTTTTCTACTAGATTTAGGGGTACTATCATCTATATCTAGTCTAGAGTTTACATTTAGTCCTACAGTCTAAGGTTTATATAGTAGTTTTTAATTTCTTCTATAATTAGGTTAACCTATTATAATTAGTAGCCTATAGCTAGTTATTATAGGTTTCCTTCCCTATTATAATAGAAGATAGTACCTACTTTCTTAAGTACTTTCTAGAAGTAGTCTAGCCTTCAACTAAGAGTATTAGCTCTTCTATTTTCCTTCCCTTTAATATATATAATCTTAAAATTATACTTAGATAGTTCTTTTATCTATTATACTTATTATCAATTAAGTTCCTTTATTATAATAAACTTTATAAGGTTTTTATAATTAGAGTATACTATAATTAGATATTTAGCTCTAGTAAGGTAGTGTCTTTATTCCTTAAACGCTTTAATAATAGCTATTAGCTCTTTATCTAAGATAGCATAGTATAGCTTAAGTCTATTAAGTTTCTTTAATATAAATGCTATTAGGTAGATCTTACTATCTTTATCTTGCTGTCCTAGCTATATGCCTAGGCTATAGTCTAATATGTCCGTCTCTATTTTGAAGGGTTTTGTAGGGTCTACCTAGTAGAGTATAGGTTACTTATATACTAATTGCTTAGTTTCCTAGAATGCTTTCTATTCCTCTAGCTCCTATTAAAATAGTTTATCTTTTTTAGTAAGTTTTGTAAGGGCTTATATATAAGTATTATAGCCTCCTAAGAACTTCCTATAGAAGTTAAGGAATCTAAGGAAACCTTTAACTTCTATAATGTTAGTTAGTATAGGCTATTTTAAAATAGCTTTAACTTTTAATTCCTATATCTAGATCTTCCTAGGTTAGACTATATATCTAAGAAAATTTACCTACTGCTTATAGAATTTACACTTAGCTAGTTCTACTAATAGTTTTGTGTTTTATAGCTTTTAGAGGACTTTGTATATATGTCCCTTGTATTCTTCTAATATTTTTAAGAAGATGAGGATATTATTAAGGTATACTATTATAAAGTTGTCTAAATATTCTTGTAGGATATAGTTAATTATTATCTAGAAGCTTATAGGGGTATTTGTTAACCTGAAAGGTATAACTAAGTACTTAAAATACCTAAGGTATGTCCTGAAGGTAGTCTTCTACTTATTACCTTTCTTAATATAGATTAAGTTATATACTCTTCTTAAGTCTAGAGTTGTAAACTACTATACTTCTTAAAGTATATCCTATAATTTTAAAATAAGTAATAATAGGTATTAGTTTTTAATAGTGATTTTATTGAGTTACTAATAGTCTATATATATTTATAGTTTACTATTCTTCTTTAGTACTTAAAGGATCAGGTACCTTACTAGTAATGTTAAGGGTCTAATATATCCCTTTTTTAGTATTTTTACTATATAGTCTCTTAGTACTTGTTGCTGTACTTTATTAAGATTATAGATAGGTATGAACTTTGGTTGGGTGCCTTCTTTTAATGGTATCTTGTAGTCTTACTAGCTATATTTAGGTAGTCTAGTTTCTAGTTCTTTAGTAAATACTTTACTATATTTCTAGTATTCTTTAGGTATATACTATAGTATTTCTTCTACTAGTAGTAAGGTTTTAAAGGCTATTATAGCTCTTGTTATATATACTTATTTGCGCTTCCTTCCTCTTAGTAGGTGATTTGAATTTTTCGTAGTAAGCGCTTTAAAGTAGATTATTATTTTAAAGGCTTATAGCTTGCTTGAGGGTGACTTTTCTAGTTAATACTGCTTAGTAGCTAAGTTGTTTCCTAGGCCTTGCTTAGTTCTATTTTAAGTAAGCTAATTAGTTGCCTAATTAATCTGTAGGTTTCTTATTCGCAGCTATGGGGTCCCTAGTATAATAAGGTGTCTAGTGATCTTAGTGATGTTGAAGGAGATGTGGTCGACTTGTTTAGCGATAGTGATACGAAGGTGTGTAGTCTCTGTACTAACTACTCTGCCTTTATAGTCTACTGGCGTCCTATTGTATGTGTTTAAAGTATATGGCTAGTGTTTTTCTATTTATGGTAGTTTTAGTTAATTGATAATTGTTAGGGAAATAAAGTTCCCTTATGCCCTGCTGTCTACTAAAGCCTGGAACTCTTGTCTGGCTAGGGTGATAGGCACCTTCAGGTGGTGGATCTACTATCCTTCTATGATGTTTATTTCCTGTAGTTCCTTCTGGGGTCCAGGTCCCATTGTCTTTATAACTTCTTCAGTGACTGATATCGGGCTGCTATATCATAGTTCCTGTAGGCTAGCTATCTATTACTGGAGCCTTTAGATCTCTTGTTATTGCTTTTGTTGCTGTTTATTTAGTTTGATCATTTCCTAGAGGTAATCGATTAGGTTTTATGTAAGTTCTTGTTACTTCTTAACCTTGTTCTGGAGTTCCTTGTAGAGGTTTCCTAATTCTGTAGGGTCTGTTCGGCCTTCGAGGAGGTATACTTGCTCCTCTAGTTCTTCTAAGAACTTTTCCCTTTATTTTCTTTCTTCTTCTAGTCCTTGGACTTGTTGCTGGAGTTTCTAGATCTCTTTTTATTGTTTTTTATTATTTTAGAGACCTTCTTCTTCTATATTATTGACCCTTGTATTAAGGTTAGCTTTATTAAGGATAGTGTAGTGAAGATTATCAATTTGTCTTTAAAGGTTAATGAGGTCTGATGAGATGTTATTTAGTTTTCTATTATAGTATTGATTGAGTTTTTTATAGGGCATTTAGCTTCTGCCAGTGCCTCTATGCTATGCGAAGGGGGCTTCTCCTTTTACTGCTTTCCTTTAGTTTATCTATTGTTCTTTTATAGACTGCTTCTGTTCTTCCTATATTTTGTTGTTAGGGTCTTATATATTGAAGGGGGTGT
This sequence comes from Scedosporium boydii, assembly GCA_002221725.1. Taxonomy (NCBI): domain Eukaryota; kingdom Fungi; phylum Ascomycota; class Sordariomycetes; order Microascales; family Microascaceae; genus Scedosporium; species Scedosporium boydii. Next base: position 61,667 of record NJFT01000087.1, read on the forward strand.
CTAGGTCTTTAGTTTCTACCTTTACCTTTATACTAGTTTCCTCGTTTTCTTGCTATTTTTTTATAAGTGCTATATAATATTCCTGTTCTTTATTATTACTTGAGTATAAGTATTTTTTCTATCTTAGGGCTTCTATATAGTAGCCCTATTATTTAGTTAAGCTCTATAGTTCTTTAAGGTACTAGGCTACCTTATGTTCTAATTATTTATAATTAAGTTCTTTTCTAGTAACTTTAGGGATTTGCTAGATTACTTCCTTTTCTAGGTCTTTAATAATTCCCCTAAGTACTTGCTTTTCTTCTTTTTCTTTAAGTATAGTGTAGTAGCTAGTTAAGAGGTTCTTAAACTACTCCTCTTATTTTTTAGTAATCTAGGTTACTTATTATTCCTAGTCTTATTTTTCTAACTTTTATTAGTATATAAACTACTAGAGTAATCTAGGTATCTAGTAGTATTATTTATAGGCCTTATTATAGTATTCTTAGTAGGATAAATCCTTACTAGTAAGAGTATTAAACTTTTATAAGAGTTCTTCCTTAGTTTTTTAGATTTATTCTATAATCTTTAAGATCTTAGTAATCTCTTTTCATTTTATTAATCTAAGTATCTATAGTTTCTTTAGGTAGTAGCTAGCCTTATTTTTATCACTTTAGTAAGTAATATAGTTGTTATTGTAGTATATAGTCTATAATAAGGACCTGTAATTAATAGTGCTAGCTCCTAGTTGTTGGGTTTTTCCTTCTAGTATAGGCTTAAATCTAAATTTCTTTCTATTAGGCCTTTTATAGCCTAGCTTAGGCTTGTGCCTTGTTTAATATTCCCTTATGTAGTGGCTATAGTATTTGTATTTATAGTATTTTCCTAACTTTTCTCTAAGCTTCTTAGAGGTAGCTTATTTTATAGTGCTAGTACTAAGTTCTATAGGTCTTATATAGGTTCCTTATATAGTGGTTTTGTAGGTAGGCTTCTTCTTGATGTAGGATTGTCCTTATCTTTATTTTTCTATATGTCGTTTATATTATTGATTATTGATTTATACTACTATAGTGATATACTTAGATAAGTCTCCTAGTTGATCTATCTTATATAATTTATCTTTAACCTTGTCTTTAAGTCTAGTATAGAATTAGGCTATTAGAGGCTTATCTTCCTAGTTGAGGTAGGATACTACTTATTAGAACTTAGTAGTATATTAGGAAGTAGCTCCTTTCTAGTATAGGTTTTTAAGTTGCTGTTTATTAGCTTGTTCTTTATTTAGGTTGCTAAAGGTGCTCTTTAAGGCTTACTTAAAGTCTTTATACTTTCTAAAAAGCTTTTAGGTTTCTTTATCTTAGTTTCTACTTAGAGGGTTTTCTAGGAAGTCTCTTATCTAGGGTTTGAACTAGGCTAAAGTATCCCTAGTGAGGAATGTAGTGATGGTAAGTACCTAGTCCTCCTCTTTGGTGAGGTTAAGATGGTAGTATAGGAGGTAGGCCTAAGCCTATGTTAGGAATCCTTAGAGTGCTCCCTTCTTCCTATTATAGGGCTTAGGGGGTAGGATCTTATACTGAGGGTAAGTAACTTGGTCTTCTAGCTACTTAATGTAGTTACTACTAGTAGATAACTGATCTTTAAGTTACTTCTTTTTAGCCTCAAGCTAGTCTTTTTCTCTCTAAAGGGCTATATAGGCCTTTTTTATATTTTCTATAGAGGTAGTACTTCCCTTAGCAGTTGATATACTATTTATTAGTATATTACTAGATAGAGTTACTTACTAAATAGGAGTAGTTAATATATTATAATCTTAATATTTTAGGGTTTTAGCTAATTAATAGAATAGGAAAGTGCTAAGGTAGTAGGTGCCTGTTTAGAGATAAGTAAGGTAGTCGAGTAGTATTTACAATAATAGATGCTGAAAGTATATATATAAGTATAGGGTGTAAGTACTACTTATATTGACTATTAAAGAGTCTAGAAGATAACTAGACTAGTAGGAGACATTGTAGCTTTATATAGACATTTCTTCTATCTATCTTTAGCTTCTTATTATAGTTGATCGAGTCCCTGCTCGATCGCTTAGTCGATCTTTAGTTTGACTAGCTGGTCGGTTGGATAGTTGTCCAACTAACTTGTTAGATGTCATGCTGCCCGATTCTGTGACTAAGCTATTCTGATTCTGCCGTTCCTCGCTCACTACTCTGCTCATGTAATGTGGCCGCGGCCAGCCCGTGATAATATATAGCCTATAAAGCTAAGCTATCTATACTAAATGCTATCAAATAAATATTTATAAATTCTTTAAAGCCTTTAAAAGCTATATAAATACTCTCTAAATAAAATATAATTTACTATTAAAGTATTAAGTACTAGATATAGTCTAAAATTTAATATATTCTATAGAAAAATTATAAATAAGGAAGACTATATTATTATTAAATAAATTATTCTTCTAAAAGATATATATATAAGTTATAGTCGCTATATAATACTATATAGTATAGCTAATATCTATAAAGAACTTTAGTATTAGAAATAACTTTTTTATAGCCTACTACTTTATTAGCTTCTATATCCTCTCTAATTTAATAAAGAGCTCTATAGTAAGGCTCCTTAGTCGAAGCTTAGAATAATAGGCTAAGCTATTATATTAGAAGAGCGGGCTCTATAAAGAAGATCTAGACATTGATCTAGACATTAATCTAGATATTAGTCTAAGGTTATATAAAATATCGCTCCTATACCGCCTCTTCTATTATATTAGAGGAGATTATAATACCTACTAGCTCGATTTTAACTAAACCCTATTAGCAAGTTAAAACCTAGCTATTATCGTAGACATTTTTTCAATCCCTATCCCCTCTACCCTAATAAGATTTAATTATTTTAATAATTAAAAGGTCTTTAATACTCTCTTATAATATAAGACTTACAAGGGGAGAAAATTAGACATTATAGTACTTAAAGACTAAGTACTTAAAAGTATACTAATAGGGGTGTAAAGGTTCTACGAAGTAGTACTACTTGATAGAGGCCTATATATAGGAAGGTTTTAATAGAAAGGAAGAAGGGAAAATGAGATCAATTAGAAAGGGGTTAGAGAATATATCCACGTTGGTGCTATTACTGTAGTGCTGCTGTTCGGGGCACTGGCTGGCCTGTGCTCGATCTGTCGCCACGGCGCCGGTGTGGCGATCGGCTTGGGCTCTTGCCGAAGCTACATATATGGCGCAGCCCGTTATATTATCCCCCTCCTTCTCCTTTTACGCGGGTTCCTCTCTGCGGCAGCTGGTTAGCGCTCAGCGGCCTATGACGCTCTTTATAGTTATCTAATGCTGCTATATCTAGTACTTCTTCCAGTGGTTCCCAGGTCGGGTTTATATACCTAGCCCACTTGACTTTTGCTTACTGTTAGCTATATCTCTTATATATCTCTAGTATCTCTTCTACATACCATTCTTCTTCTCTATTGATGATTACTGGGGATACTATTGAAACGGAGTAGTGCAGCCTACCCGCACATCGCAAGAAAAAGAAAATAGTTCGGTCAATGGTTTGTGGTATTTCCTGCAAGAAGCTGCTGCAGAACCCCTGACAGGAATGGACAGTCGTCGGAACTGTTGATCAATGGGAATAGAGCCAGATCAGAAAGAAGAAGGCCTCCAAATAGGGGGAGGTTGAAGAATCATGTCAGTGCCCAAAGGAGCACCCTGTGACATATGTCAAGCCGGAACAAGCAGCAGGACGTCACCAATGATGAGGACCCGATAGAACTGGGTAAAGGAAGTCAAATAGAATTAAAGAAAGAACTAATAATGATGAAGAACTTTTTTGAGGATTTTTTTAATAATCGCTTAAGAAGAAGAAGAAGAAGAAGAATTTCTTCTAGAAGAAAAAGAAATGAAATGACTATGGCCCCTGTCATCGCAAAGGAAGAAAGTTCTTCCGCCCTACCTTGCGGTCCATGAGAGAACTACACCAATTCTACTACAGTTACCTTTTTCCCCGTCACACTATATTGTCCTAGTACTAGTTTAGAAATAGGTTAGAGGCGGTTTGCTATATAAGGTTAATATAGAACACTAGGCTTTTTACTTTAGGGGGTATATCTAGTTTTATAATATATATACTAATAATTTCAATAATAGTATATTTGCTATTAACTTAGTTAAGCTTCTTTATAGGCTACTCTATTATAAAGTTCTTTATATATAGCTAGACCTTATCTCCAACTTAGAACTAATTAGCTAGCTATCTCTATATGTTCGTATACTGTTCCTATTTTTCCTAGGCTATAGCTATAGTAGCTTAGGCGACCTCTTGTATATATTTCTAGTAGGTGATTAGGGCCTCTCTTTATATTCTTATAGACAGCTCCTCTTACTTTACTATATCCTTAGGGTAGATATTGATTAGTAATATATTATACTTATAGGTTATAAAGAATAGGCTTATCTTGATTGATGCTGCTAGCTGGTTGTTAACTGCTAGTATGGCTATAGGTAGGAGGCTACTCTAGTTGTCCTAGAAATAGGCGGTGTACGCTTGGAGATAGCTTTCTAGTACTTAGTTTATCTATTCTATAGTGCTATTAGTTTCCGGGTAGTATATTATTGATAAATATTAGGTAATGTATAGGAGTTAGTAGGCTTATTCCTATATTCTATTTATAAACTAGGTTCCTTGATTAGATACTATTATATATAGGGGGCTATAATAGTAGATAAGGTACTATATTAGTACTTCTACTATTACCTTAGTAGTTATCTTATATATTAGTTTAAAGATAATATTCTTACTTAGCTGATTAGTAATTACTAGGATTTTTATTACTGTGTGTAGTCTATTTGGAGGTAGATCTGTAATAAAGTCTATTAATATCTTAGTCTAAGGGTGATTGGGCACTAGAAGGGGCTTAAGAACTCCCTTTTATATATCTTACTATATTACTCTTCTTCTATAGGACTTGCAATTCCTTATAAACTATTGTACGTTATTACTAAGCCCTAGCTATATATAGTTCCTTACTAATATTATCCTTATTACTTCCTAGCCTAGGTAGTCTGTGATTGGAGAGTTGTGGAAGTCTTATATTAGCTTAGTCTATAGTAGCTTATAGTTAGGAATTTAAATTTACCCCCTCTATCTAAGCTTATTTACTTTATCTACTATATATTCTAATATTAAAAGTAGTATCTTAAGACTAGTAGGGAAGTATCTAAGGCCCTATACTATATACTTTCTAGTTATCTAATACTAGTTATTCTCTTATAGAACTATCTCCTATAATATTGTAAGTTTATTATTATAGAAGGAAGAGGTAAGTAGGTTAGTCTTAGCTGCTACTATATCTCCTATATAGTCTATATTGCACCTTAGCTCTTGGGTTGCTTAAGTGTCCCTGGAAGGAGTCCTTTTAAAGTTTCCTTAGGAGTCCTATATAGTAGTAGAGAGAGGAGAAGCTTAGATTACTTTCCTATCTTTCTATAGTATCTATATAGTCTACTCCTGCAGCTAGTTATTGTTAGCGTTCCTAGGTATATCTTATTCTCTCTATGATAGGGTATCTAGTACTAGGGAGGCTTTCCCTAGCCTATATATTATTTTAAAATTATATTAGCTTATTGTCTCCTACTACTATATCTACCTTTTAGAAAGTTACTAGTAAGTAGTAAAGTATATAAGGTTCTTATAGTTAGTTAAGATAGTAAAGTATCTAATAGATCTTAGTTTACTTTACTATTGCTCTAAGTATTATATTATTACTAGTAGCTTCTTATTATAGATAGGGTAGTTTACTTTAGTAGGGAATATCTTCTTTAATATATAGGTAACTAGCTGGAGTCTGCTTATCTTATCTTTTTATATTAAAGTTCCCCTTATAGTATATCCTAAGGAGTCTACTTCTACTACTATTTCCTTATTAGGGTTAAAGTATACTAGGATAGGGGCTCTAATAAGTCTTAAATTTAGCTTATTAAATACTTACTAGTAGGCTTTAGTTTATATAAATATATAGTCCTTCTTTATTAGGTTATTTAATAGTTAGGTAATTATAGAAAAATTAGAGATGAACTTTCTATAGTAGTTAGTAAACTCTAGGAAGCCTCTAACTCCTTAGATTATAGTTAGTACTTCCTATTAGGCGATAGTAGTAATCTTTTCTAGATCTATATAGATACCTTTCCTAGCTTTTATAATAAAGCTTAAATATTTAACTTCCTTAGTTTTAAACTTATATTTATCGATATTAATATATAACCCTACTTTCTATAGCTTAGTAAGGACCTTCTATATCTTCTCCCTATAGTCTATAAGTATCTTTCTTAGGTAGATTAAGATATTATTAATGAAGGTATATATAAAGTTGTCTAAGAACTCCTTTAGTATTAAGTTAATATACTATTAGAATATTACTAGGGCTCTAGTAAAGCTAAAGGGTATAATAAGCTACTTATAAAGCCTATAGTATATTTAAAATACTATCTTCTACTTATTACTCTTCTTAATCCTTATCTTATAGAAGGTAGCTAAGATATTAAGCTTAGTAAACTACTTAGTACTAGAGAGCTATTAGAGAGTTTCTATAATTAAGGGAAGTAGGTAGTAATCCTTCTTAAAGATAGTATTTAGGCCTTAGTAGTTAATATAGAATTGTAGCCTACTACCTGGTTTCTATATAAAGAGTATAAGTATGGTAGCTAGTAAGTTACTTGTATATATAAAGTTCTTCTTAAGTAGCTTACTAAGGTTTTTCTATAATATTAAAAGTTCTTTTTAAGATATATTATATAAGGGTTCTTATAAAATAGCTTTCTCTTTTTTTTCTAAGTCTCTCTTAATCTTGATAGTATAGTCTATTCCTAGGTAATAGGGTAGTAACTGGTTAGTATTAGACTTCTAAAATAGCTTTAAGAAGTTATAGTACTATAGTAGAAGCTTAGTCTTTAGGTTAGTAACTATCTTGTAGGCAAGCACCCTCTTAATATTAGCTATTAAAGTAGAGAATATATAGGCTGTAATCTTAGTTTCCCTAGTTAGTATTCCTTTCCTTTTCTAATATACTTCCTCTCTTTATAGATAATATACTTAGGTAGTAAATATAATAGCTAATACCTAAAGGGGTTTCTATTTTCTATCCTCTTCCTTTTTACTTTAAATTCTTACTTAAAACTACTAATCTAATACTAGCTTACTCTTACTTATATTAATAATTGCTTTCTATAACCTTATCTACTATAGCCCTAAGATAATATTATCTACTTAGCTAGGGACTATATAGAGGAAAACTTACCTCTATTTATATCTATCTATATTAAAGCTATTATATATAATCTAGCTTATAATAGTACCTCTAATAATAACCTCTTAGAGGGGTTAGAGGGAAATATTAATATACTTTATCTCTATTTAATCTATAAAAGCTTTACTAATAATATTATAGGTTAGGTACCCTATATTAATAAAGGCTTGTATATAGTATAGATTATTTATTCTAAAATTAATATAAAATGACTTTATATTAAACTCTAGCCTTAGTTCCTTTAGTTCCTCTTATAAAGACTTCTATTCTTACTAGCAACTATTAATAAGAGCTATTCTTTTTCCTCTTCTTCTAAGTTATTACTTTAATTATTTTATAAATCTTTATCTTCTTTAATATTAGCCTAGTAAACTACTATAAGTTTAGCCTTACTAATATATACTTAATTTAGGTTCTTAATAGGCTTTAGAAAGTAGATCTTAACTCTATACTACTACCTTCTATACTTAAAGTAGTAGTTTTCCTATTAGTAGTATTTACATTTCTTCTAAGTTATCTACTTTATTCTTTTCCCTCTAAGTATATTATCTTCTTTCTTTAAATACCTTTATTAAAAGTATATTCTTAGCAATTAGTTAGTATATAGTTGGCGATAAGATATAATAGTAATTATAGGTATAGATTCCTACTTTATCTTATCTATTACTAGCTTTAGTAGTTATAAAGGTAGTTATTAGCGCCCTTACCCTATATAGAAGCTTTCTAGTTATAAGCTAAGCTTCTACAGGGCTCTAATATAGTTATTATAACTATCTAGTATTATAATCTAGTTAGTAACTACTCTCTACAGCTACTTATTAAGGGCTAGCTTTAGGTCTACCTTCCTTACTTAGTTACTCTAAGTTCTACCCCTAGTATTAGCTAGTATAACCTTAAACTTTAAGTAAAAGTAAGTAAAGGGCTAGTTATTCCCTTACTTAAGCTTCTTAAGGTTATTAAAAGCCTTTTCTTCCTTATCTAAGTCCCTATAGTAGTTATAAAGGTATTTTAAGAATACCTTTAAAATCTTCTTAAAGTTGTTAAGCTTAATATATATGGTATATATTTACTAGGGGGCCCTATCTAAGTAAGAGAATATATAATTAAACTAGGCCCCTATATTGCTAATAGCTTTAGTATTAATATAGAGCTTATTTTTTATTTCTATTATCTATATATAGAACTAATTCCTTTACCTATTAAACTTCAGGGAGTTAGGTAAGGTAGCTCTAGGTCTCTATATACTCTATAGAGAAGGGGTACCCTTCCTATTATCTTCTTTATACTTAGTATAGAATATATAAATTAGGAGAGTAATAGTTTAAAATGTAAGCTAAGTTATATTTACTTATAATATCTAGATCTAGGCTTTATATATTTCCTTCTACTATACTTATTCTATAGTAATTAGTTAGAGTTATTATATAATTGCTATAAGAGGGTCTATAAGTTAGGGGGTGTTTCCTAGGGCTATATTTCCTTCTATTATTATTAGCTAATAGTATCTTTGTTATTGTCGGTCTTTTAGTAATGTTATTCTTCCTATCTTTTTAGAGTAAGGCTCTAATTTGTTGTTATCACTATCATTTAGTAGAATCCTTATTATTACTAATTAATTAATAGTATCTTTATTGTCGTTAATTGTTTAGTAGTATTCTTCTTCTTTAAATTGTTTTATAAATAGGGTTTTATCTTTAATTTATTTAGAGAGTAGGGCTCTATCTATAGTTTTAGTAATCGAAACCTAATATAAGGGTTCTATAAAGTAGTACTATTTAATAGAGGCCTATATATAGGAAGGTTTTAATAGAAAGAAAGAAGGGAAAAGGAGATCGATTGGAAAGGGGTTGGAGAATATATTTACATTGGTGCTGTTGCTGTAGTGCCGCTGTTTGGGGCACCGGCTAGCCTGTGCTCGATCCGTCGCCACGGCGCCGGTGTAGCGATCGGCTTAGGCTCTTGCCGAAGCTACACACACGGCGCAGCCCGTTATAAGGGGTTTTTAGTATACTAGACTTCACTTATAATATTAAATAGAATATTATAAAGTTAGTAAAGCTTTTTATATAGGAAAATATCTTTTAAACTTTCTAATTTTTTTACTAATATAAGATAAAATATAAATATACTATTATATACTATTACTTAATAAGATCGAGAATAATATACTACTTCTTCTCCTCTATATCTTTATTTAATTAGGTAAGTATAATAATAAGAGGATTAGTAAGTAGCTTAAGTTACTAGAATAAATTTATCTATATTAGGAAATAATAATAGATATAATTATCTACTAACTCCTAGACTAGGTAGTTCTTAGTATAGCTACTTTAGTCTACTATATATAAGGTATAAGCGAGAGCGCACTGTAGCACGGGACTTGCCGTTGGATGACTCAGCTGCGGAACCCGGTCGGAACACGGTCGGAGACAAAAGGGGTTCTCGGCAGCATAGAAGCTAGACTAAGGGGCAAGTTGAAGTTTTGATCATCAATTGAGTTTTAGTTAAGCATATACTTCTTAGTGACACTAGTCTTTCCTCGAGCTATACACAGTATATCCTTACACTATAAGTATTTCTATAATATACTATTTCCTTTAAAGGTTCTTAATTATACTAGGTAGGACTTTTTAGTTAAGGAGGCTACTTAGGGCCAACTTAGCTTATTATTACTTAAGGTTAATGACCTCGCATATTATACCTAGCTACACACTCTCCTCGAGGAGGCTATTTACTAATAGTTAATACTACTTAACAATCTGAAGCTAGTAACATTCTAGAAGGAAGTATTAGGTAGTAAGGACTAGATAGACGCTTTAGAAGCTATATACTAGAATAATAGTAAATAGATCCTAGTAGAAGGACCCTATAATGATTATATAAGTAAAGATAGTAATAAGACTACTAAGATGGAGAGGGTATTAGAAGTAGTAAATTAAGCTAGATAACTATTTCTTTTATTAGAGTAGAACTGATTATTTTCTTTTGTCATCAGAGATATAGACCTACAACGTAGCCTATAAAGTGCTTATAAAGCTTATCGACTATCTTAGAAGATTATTAGCGAAAATTTAGGTAAACTCGTATTACCCCCCTTAGACAAGCTAGACGGATTGCGTCTAGTAGTCGACGTCGGGCACCTCTACTAGACTAATCTCCACTGTCCAATCAAAGGAGTATAGTTAGCCAGGTCCCTTCCAGAGGCAGAGTTAGGTATCCGTACTTAGCTATTATACCTAGGAGTATTAATTAGCATTATTAGTTTAGCTTTATACCCTATTAGATATAGGAGGGTAGATCCGAGTACAGGGGCGAAGAGCTACGTACTTAGGCCAGGCACTAGTAAGTATATATCCCCCCAACTACTACTTTTTACTTCTACGCGTACTCCGTACCTGGTCAGCAACCTCAGAAATAATCCTACCTAAGGAATCCTAAGTTTTACATCCTAATTCTAAAGCCATCGAAGAAAACATTCCAGCAGCAACGCTATTAGATCTCGGGGTAACTACAGGCTCTCGACATCTACAAGATGCAGGTAGCACTTGTATAGTTAGTTTGCAGGAGTTTAACTTTAGTCGAGCAGCCACAGCACTCGGCTTGTCGAGACACCGCGATATAAGCCCGCATCACTAAGTTCTTCTCATAATGTAACCAGGCCTAAAATACTACAATACATATATCATATCAAGTTTAACAGCTATGCGTACTTTTTTTACCCTAGGGGTATCCGTAGTGCAAGGAGTACTACCTACAAGAAGCAAGTAGAGAATACCCTCTATAGGAAGCCATAATCCGCATCGCACTGTGTGACGCCGAACAATGTACTAACATCGCCAAGCTCCATTCCACCACTACTATAAAGACACCAAAATAGCAACACAGAACTCCATACAACCCAAAAAATAATACTAAGCGACTACATCCTAGTTATATTTCTATACACCCAAGCTAAGAGTAAGTACATATATACATAATACACTACTAGCATCAAGCAAAGGCATATACAGATTACCAATTAAATTTAAATAGTAGTCCGTAGTAATTAAACCTAGCTTATATTATTAAGATATCTACCTTTCCAGGCTATAAATAGAAGGTTTATAGTAAATAATAGTTATATACTAAACCTCTACTCTATTAGCCTTATAAAGCATTTACTATAGTAAGACTATAGAGAGCCCACTAGTTTTCATTAAACTAATCAAATTCTAAACTATAAGATACTATAGATAGAAGCTCTAATAGCCTATTAGAAAAGGAAATTGCAATAAGTAGTAGCATATTGCAGACAACTATTAGAACTATAATAACTCCTGCGCATAGATAACTATAGCGTTCTACAAGACTTTCTTAAAAGGAGGATCAGAGAAATATATAACGATATTATATCACATTTAGTTCCACTTATTACATTAATACTTTACTTTAACATATTACCCCTTACTACTATATATAAACAAACTAAATAGTTTTATATACTCTTTTACTATATATCTTTATAAATTCTAGCCTACCTATAGAACCTAATAAGTAAATTAATAATAAGTTACTACTTCTATTTTATAAAAGTACTTTATTAACGACCTCAACCTAATTTTTATAGGAGCTAGTTCTAATATAATAGTTAACTTATAATAAGATCTCTATATACTAAAATTCCTACTTTATTTTTCTTTATTATCTACTAGTAGATTATATAGGTTTTAGAATACTAAGGGCTTAAGTGTAAGGTAGTGCTCAGCTTCCTAAGTAATTGCCTCTAGGAATTAGAATTAATAACTACTACGACGGGATAATATATAATATGTAGATACTATACCTATTTCAGTCTTTATATAATAGAAATGACCTAGACCTAAATTATAATTCTATAGGTTACTTCTAATATCTTTCTAAATATATCTCTTAGATCTTAAATTGAGGAATATATTCTAACTAGAGTAAGAGTATCTTAAATTTATATATATAAGTAGGTTTTTAACTACTTTTAATATAATATACAAGTTACTTATAAGATAGTAAGTAAGGTATAGAGTTTTATATTTATATTTACTACCTTGAGAAGGCTTAATAGTAGTATACTGACTCTTATAATTTAAAATATCTATATTTCCCTCTTCTCTATATATCTATTTCTAGTATTGATAATAGGTTAGCTCAAATGATAAATTAATACTACTTATCTACTAACTTGTATTATAATCTATTGAGATAGGGGGCTGGATTGATCCTATTTAGTCAGCTTTCCCCTATGTTTCTTAATAGTAGTGAAAAAGGCTTATTATTTAACTTTAGTAGGGGAAGGAAAGGTTGTATTAATAGCTACTAAAAATCGTAAGCACTAGCTAGTGGAAAGTACCTATATATTATATACCTTTTTGTAGTATCTTAAATCTATTCCCTAAAGGCAAGTTCTTTACCTAAGATATACTGACTAGGGAGAGGACGTGTTTGTAAAGATAGAAGCTAAGTTCTTTAGAGATAGCTAAATCGATATTCTATTACTTAAGTAAGCTAATTTTATTACTTAAAGCTTAACTAGCTTTTAAGTTAGCTATTTCGGTATCAATTTATTTTTTAGAGGGGCTACTTATAATTTTAGGTTTAGTAATTTAGGGACTAATTAAAAGTTACTCTAAGGTTTTAATAATAATAAACTAAGGTTATAGTTATTAAGAGAAAAAAGAGATAGAAATAGTTATTTTATACTAAGTTAAGTTAGGAAAGGCTAGAAAGTATAACTAACTAGTTATAAACAAGGTAAGTAGCTATTTATACTATAGTAGCTAATAGTAATATAAGTATTAGCCTCCTTAATTACCTTATCCCTAGGCCCTATATAGACTTACATCTCTATATAATATTAGGTTCTATATTCTAAAACCTAGATATACTATACTATTAAGAAATAGCTTACGATCTAGATAACTAGTATGTTGGTGCGTGGGGCGGCTGGCGGCGGCGCCGCCACATTACTGATCGGTGACGCCACCGGAAGCCCAATATGCCGCACATCTAAACCTCACTTATACATAAAAGGATGAGGGTCCCCCCCCAATTTTCATAGACTAGATCCTAGAGGGAGGACAGCGCAGAAGCAGACGAAGGACAGTATCGCAGTTGATAGCGATCAGATGTTTCCTGTCGGTCAGAGCGTTATCGTAGAAGACATTCTTTACTATTCTTTTCTCAATATTACTTCTTTTCCTATCTTTAAATTCCTTATCTCTTCTTTAGATATAACATTCCACGATGCAGATTCCGACTAATCATCCACTTCTCGATGTCCTACTTGACTATTAGACTATTCCGACAACTATTGGACCATTTCGTCTTTATAGTATGGCTCTCAGCTACTTCTGATTATTCTATTGAGTGGGCGGCATAGTCTTGTTTGTGTTATTAGTTGTACTGCCCGGCTCCGACAAACTACTAAAGTAATATAGCAAAAGAGGTCCCTATAAAAGCACCTATATCTTAATTAGATTTTATAGATATAGTATATACTAGAATAGATAATGGTCGCAACAGAACCTTAGCTATAAGCTTAGCTAGTAGAAAAAACTTAGAAAATAATTTTATTAAATATTTAATATATTAAGTTAAAGAGTTCTAAATAAAATATTAATTAAAGATAATTAATAGGTTTACTAAGGAAAATATCCTCTTCTATTAACTTATTATTACTTATTAGAAATACTAGTCCTAGACAATAGACCTCCTCAAGCAATCCTAATATATCTTATTAGTATTATAAAGAATACTTAAAAGTTATATTAATAATAAAATAATAGTTAAGAGAAAATAGTTAATATTTTAGGGAATTTAAAAGGATTCTATTTAGCTTCTAGAATATTTTCCGGAGGGATAGATTTAAGCTATCTTTATTACTATATTATAAAAATTTACTCTATATTAAAAATTAAGTATTACTATAGCTAATATATACTTAAACTACTAAATATATTACTTTTCTTCTTATAATTACTTTTAATAATTAGCTAGGAAACTAGTTAAACTAAGCTAAAAATGTAAGTTAATATTCGATAATTATATCCTCTTTTTATTAAGTAGTAGTAGAGCTATTATATAGACTATTTATTAATTTTATTAACTAATAGAGGGGCTAGGCTACTATAGAGTAGGATTAAATATAATTCAATTAATTTCTATAATCAGCTCTAAGTACTAAGTATAGCTACATAGAAGTACTTAAGTCCTACTAGATACTTTATCCCTTAGTAATAAGGTTATAAATCTTTCTAATATCAATACTACCTCATTATTAGAGGCTTAGATTAGCCTAATCTTTCCAGTTAGACTAAAGAGCTATACCTCCTCTAACTTAGGTACCAGTCCTATTTTATTTAAGTCTAGGTTTATATTAGCCTAATAATCTTACTAAAGCTTTAATAATAAAGCTTTATACTTAATAAGCTTTTATAGAAAACTAGAATTTTTACAAGAAGTTTTATTAATATAATTAAACAATAGATAGTCTAAAGACATAATAGGCTTATCAGTCTACTACTTTACTAATAAAGAAAAGAGAAAGAACTTTATTCTTTTCATTTAAACTCAGGGCCTAAAAGATAGAACCTAGGAGCTAAAAGGGGGCCAGGGGTAAGGGGACTAGGGGTAGGGGGGGGGGATAAGGTAGAGCCCTTAATTACAAAATAGAAAAATAAAACCTGTAGGTAGTAATATAAAACCTGGGGGCAGTAAAATAGAGCCTGGGGGCAGCAAAATGAAGCCTAGGGGTAGCAAAATGGAACCTAGAGGTTAAAAATAAAACCTAGAGCCATAGAGCTCAGGAGCTATAAAATAGGCCGCAATATTTAGAAAAGGAATAACCTAGCACTAAACCTTAAATTAATCCAGGAAACACGAATTAACAGTAATAGGTCTAGATAAAAAGAGCTTAATATATAATCTAAAAAGCTTTATTAACTTGAAGCTAACAAACTTAAAGTTATCTAGATATTATATTATAATAGACAAGGTCGCTAAGATATTATATAACTAGAATATATATTAACTAAAAAATAATATCTAGAGAACCTAGTACCTATTTCTTCTAGAAAATTATATATTTAATTCCGAAAACAATCTTACTAGCTAGGCTAGTTTAGAATTTCCTACCTAGAAATAAGTAGAAAATTTCGATTAACTACTAGATCTTAAGCTTAATTAGGGCCTTAATTAAGCTATTATAGACAATTAAGCTATCTAGGTAGAACTCGACACTAGGGTCACAGTCTTAGAACTTTAAGAACAAGTTATAAAGCTTTAAAAGTACCTAGAGAATAAAGTATCTAAGTTTAAAGAGTACCTAGAGAATAAAGTATTTAAGCTTAAGAAGTATCTAGAGAGTAAAGTATCTAAGTTTAAAGAGCACCTTAAAAATAAAGTATTTAAGCTTAAAAAGTATCTAGAAAGCAAAGTATTTAAGTTTAAGGAGTACCTAGAGAATAAAGTATCTATGCTTAAAGAGGGTCTAAAAAGTAAAAGATTTGAAGATAAAGAAAGAGCTAGAAAATATTAAAATAAGTAAGTTAACTTTAGAGATTAGGGCTTCTAAAGTACTAATAGTAATAAATAGATTTAAGAAGATAAATACTAACTTTTATATTAATATAGATACTTATATAAAGATACTATAAGAATAGGTAAATGACTTTAAATAACTAGTTAATAATTTTATAACTAATTTATAAAGATAGTTAATAGCTGAGATAGCCCCGAGCAATAGGTATTACTATCTTACTCGTTTTTTAAGTATATACTATTAAATCTAAAATAAGATTTAATAAAATACGTTTTTCCGTACGCTCTAATTTTTATAATATAATACTTATATATTAATAATAAATTTACTTACTAGTGATAAACTTCTATAATATTACTATTACTATAATATACAGTAAAAGGTAAAATAAGTATTGTAGATTTTAATAGTTTATAATTTAAGTAGGGTTAGTTCCTAGAAATCTAGATTTCCGAATTTGCGCATTTATACAATAGATATATAAAGCCGTATAAACAAAGTAGCGGAAGCTAATTTTACTACCTGTAAATATCTTTCCCTCTTAAGTAAATACTTAGATTATTAACTAGTAACTCCTTTAGTATAATAATAGTCTACTATCTAATATATAGCAATTGTAAGCAAAATAAAAGTAGATAAATCTTATCTTTAGGCTAGGATATTATAATCTCTTTTATAATTATTATTTTAAACTCTAATATCTATAGGCCCTAAAGTATAGAGGGGAGTAAAGAGCACCTTATAACTAAGCTCCCCCTACATAACATAGCATCATAGTCTACTGAAAGTAGAATCTATATAAGGTATAAAAGTAATAAATCTTAAATAAGAAAAATCAGGCCTACTTAATTACTATACTTAGGTAGTTTATAGATCTAATTTCTTAGACTAAAAACTAGGCTTATAGTGTATAGCTTATAATTAGAATGTATGGTGGGCCTAGTTCTAGTCTACTTTATTAAGTTTAAGGTTAGAGCTATATATAATAATCAACACTTAATATCCTCTCAAAATGGCTTTATTAAGTTAACATATCACTAATATCTAAAATAGTTTCTAAGCTACTTCCTAGCTAGGTAGTCCTCCTATTTGCAAAAATTTTATATTTACTAGCTTAGAAGTAATTTCTAACTTTTAAGTAGGTTAATAGTAGAAGTATAAGAGTAGAACCTTTACTAAATATTTAGTTAAATGCAGTAGCAATATTCCTTTTAGATATATAAAGGAAAGTATATAAAATAATCTCCCTAGTATAAGAAGTTTATAATTTATTAGTTATATATTACTATAATATAAATACTTTTAAAATTATATATTAATAAGAATATTAAAAACTTAGCAAAGTCTTTAAAGTAAATAAAGCCTTAGCTCTACATCTTAAGAAGGCTTAGTTAAGGAACTACTATTATAAGTATACTATAATTCTAAACTACTACTATATAGAAAACTCTCTTTAGTCCAAGCTTAGGGCATTTTAGAAAAACGGCCTGTTAGCTACTACTAGCTAGGGTAAAACAACTGATAAATAAGCTTAAGTTAAGTAGATAGTAAGAGATAATATATATTTAAGTCTAGAAGAATTTACTAGTAAACTAAAGTAGATAAATATAAATAAAATAGATATTATAGAAGAAAATATAAAGAAATAAAGTAATTAAATAAAACTTAAGTATATAGTAGAGGAATATCTTAAATAATTTCTATTATATAGTAAGTTAAACTTTAAGTCTAATTAAACTTTAGTAAAGTATTAAGCCTTTAATTACTTTATATTTTTCCTAGTTTTCTACTTGCTTAGAGCTTCTTCAGTCCTACTATACTAATACAAAGACCCCCATTACTCTATCTAAAAAAGATGTAATTCGAATAGTTAGACACATTACCTTTCCTAGTATCTCATTTTAGGTAGCACTACTACTCCAACTATAGATCCCCTACTTCACATCCTAGTCCTTTACTAAATAATATAGCCTTATATAGTATCTAACTTTACACTTAGTCTCCTTAAGCTTAAGGTTTAGAAGTAAGCTATACTAGGTATAAGGAGGCCTTACTACTATAAGTTAAAGAAGTAAGAATATAATAAACCTAAATATAATAATATAAATTAAGAAAATATAAAAATAGGCTATGCCTTTTAATAGTAAAATAGTCTCTAAGGTAGATACAACTAAACATAGGGTATTAAGGTATAATGTATCCTAAGATTGCAGCCTATAAGAATATATAGCTATATTATCTTCTATAAGCCTCCTGTAGGATACTATAGAGTAAGTATATAGTCGGAGGAGGCCTTTTTACTATAATAATAATACTTTTTAAGAAGCTTTATCTATATTATCTTAACTTTAATAAAACTAATTAGATTTACTAGCAAGGCTAAATACTAGAATAGGCTAGTAGTAAATAAGGTATTAAAGCTAAGATGTATTAGGAATTAAATATAATATAACCTCAAACTACCTTAGAAAATTTAAATCTATAAATATAGAAACTTATAATATTAGATTAAGTTTATAAAATATATAATCAAGTCTAATTACTAATTATAGCTAGAAGGATAGTACTAAGGTAGCTTACTAGTTAGTTAGTATTACTAGTATATTTACCTAATATATAATATAGAGGAAGAAAGTATATATAGGCAGAGTTCTAACTCTATAAGCAGGCTATTATAGATTTACTAATATACTAACCTAGTAACAACTTAGGCCCTATTAATAATAGGCAGGGAAATATAACTCTAGCTAATAGGTCCGTACAGTAATATATATAAAGATAGACAATAATTATTATACTCTCTCTACTACTCTTCAATACTTATTAAGTAATAATATCTAAGTATATTATCAACTATATAGCCTATACTTCTAGCTCTACTACTATAGTTTAGTTTCCCTACTATAAAGTCTCTTTAGAGGTAGAGTCTCAACTATACTACTACTAATAATAAAGTACTAAGAGATATTATACTATCCTAAAGAGGGAACCTTTTAAGTCTAAACACCTTCTACATAATCTTAGCTATTTAATCTAATAGCTTATTCTTATACTTCTACTAACTACCCTAACATCATCTCTAATTTAAAGTCTATTACTAAAGTTACTAAGCCTACCTATCTACTTTAAAAGCTATACTAACAGCTACTAGAAATAACAAACTAATATCAAGTTAATACAAGATTCTACACTATATCCTACCAGTAAATACATATCCTCTTTAAAGCCCTAAGTTACAAACCTTTCCCTATACCCCACCCCCTCCTTCAATACTACTAAAAATATATAGCTATAAAGTAAGATATTTTTAACTTAGTTCCTACTAGATGCTATTAAGTAAGAGAGCTAGACTATTATAAACACCTTACTTTACTAATATACCTTAAGCTACTTCCAGCTACTTAAGTAAGGTAATATACTTTTAGTTTATAGAAGTTAAATATTATTATTAGCCTCTAATTATAGACAAAGTTTCTTTAGAAAATACTTTTATTATTATAGTCCTACTCTACATAATTTAAGAAGGCATTTAAAGTAGAAAACTAGAGTATCCAAGTTCGACCTATAAAGTTTATAGTAGAGCGGCCTAAACTATATAATACTAAAATACTTAATACCTTAAAACTAGCCTAATCTAAATCCTCAATCTAATAATCCTAGATTAAGACTTTAAAATACCCTTAATAATACTACTATTATTAGATATCGCCCGCATATTCTTTTATATCTTCCCTGGCCCTATGTCCCTCCCCTTAAGGGTTTTAGGCAAGCTACTTCTACTAGCTACCTTCTCTTTAACTAGTAGTAGGAGCATATCAATATCAAAAAGGAGAAAAGGCATGACTTTGAGGAAACCATCTCTGCCATCATCCTCCAAGAGGAGTGGACTTGTGATAATCCCAACCTCAAGTTCAAGGCCAAGGTCGATGCCATTTGCACGGCCAGTATCAAAATGTCAACATCATTCGGCTTCACCTTGATCACTACACTCGGGCCCAACATGGATCTCAGTAATTCCTTCCTACACTTTAGTAACGAAGGTAATATCGAGGCTATATTCACCCTTGATGCCCTGGCAAGCGTGGACTGGGACTCTGACGTCTTCTCGCTTGGAGACCTTCCTCTACCAGGTACCATATTCAACATCCCCGGCATTGTTACCATTGGGCCTACCTTGAGGCTTGACGCACGGTTCAAGGCGGGCATTGCCGTCGAGGGGAGGATCGAGGCTCGTGTGACACTCGCAGACTGGGAGATCAGGCAGACATACCCCCAGCAGAATAATGACTACAAACCACTGGCTGAGAATGAGCCCGAACGCGGTTTCGATATCAACGGGCTATCAGCGCCAACATTCGATTACAGCCTCCAGGCAAGCGGGTATGCAGAAGCTCACATTATCCCCACCATTAGCTTTGGTATCAACTTCAACAAACATTACGAGATCGACTCGGCCGCCGTCGAACTCGCCGGAGACGGTTGGGCGCGCATGCGTGTCCACTCGGACCTTGCTGGCGGGACCTGCGCCTTTGGTTACGCTGTTGACGCCGGTGCCCAGCTCCAGGCGCGGGCGAGCGTACCCGAAAACTTTGGCTGGCAGCCAGCTCCGCTGGCAATTGGGAAGATCGACAAGACGCTGATCCCGAGACACGGCGGTGAGTACCAATGCGCCTCCGGTGGGTCGTCCATGCAGTCGACCGACACTAGTGGAGACTGGAGCTTTGCTACGACCGCGAACGAGTCCCTCACGGCAGGCCGGCTACAGAGGCGGCTCAGCAGCTACGGGCCCTTGATGTGGATCCCCGGGGAGAAGCAGCTCTGCCCGAGCAAAGGCGGTACGACCCCGCCGGGTGACTGCCTAACACAGCCGACGCTCCCAGGGTTCTGGGACGACGTGGACAGTTCCAGCCATGACACTAAGCGTGGCATTGACGAAACCGAGCAAGATGTTGAAAATTTGAACGCGGTGGGGTATCTCAATGGCACCCATCACATCCTTAAACGGACGGCGATTGGCAAGAAGCTTATAGTATGCGGGGGGTTCATGCGTTTCTTGGCGTGGGACCATATCCCACTCCCTCAGGTCTGGGATAATAAAGAATGGGGGCAATGCAATAATTGTGAGTTCGGTTGTGAAAGTCGCACATTCTCCCACCCGGCCTCTGCCGTACACCTATGCTTAATGGTAATCTCTGTGCTTAGCTAACTAAACATTCCTTGGATACCAGATGAGTTCGGCATTGTGACAGAGCTAAAAGCTCCAACACCTGACGGCGGAATTCAAAAATACCCCGTAGAACACGTTCTTGAGGCCCACCTTCTAGGGGAATTCGCAAAACGTATGGGTCATTGCAAGGCACTGAAGAGCGGCGGCTGGGGGAAAGCCTACTATGGCTTCCCTGGCTACGAAGAGGAGGGGCTCAGGCCGTGGGACTATGTTGCCCGAGCCCTTCCCCACGACGGCTTCTTCGAAACGGAGTTTATCCGCGTTGCTGAAGAAATAAATGTTGCTAAGGCGAACGCGTTCAAGCTACAGAAGATGAGCGGTGAGAAAAATATAGAGGGATACTTAGATAGCGAAGATAAGATCGACATGCCGATCCGCTGGATGAAGATGGTGCTGCTGGTGTACAAGTACATCAGCGAGCCAACCATCGTCAACATCTTCGTTGCTCAGAGCAACCGCGTGGCAGAATACTTTCGAAAAGCAGAGGAGACGATAGCGAACAACAACCCAAAATATACGCACATCGATCTTGAGGACAGCTGGAGGCGCTTTATCCGAACGAGGTACGAGGAAACGATGACACACATAGAGAACAAGCTCACGTCGTACATGACGAGAATCGAGGCTGTTCTAGCACCGTACGATCCAAGCGGCGATGCGAAGGTGCCTGGGAGGGTGACGAGGAGAGAGAAAATACAGATGTTGAGGGCCGCTATTGATGGGAGACGGCGATGGCAGAACCCATTCACATAAAAGGGACACTAGATACATGGACACCTGGAAAGGTTGGGGAGTCGTAATAATAAACGAGTCGGTTTTCTGGCAGATGAGCCTAATTAAATCACCTCATCAACATTCTCCCATATCTTGTGGATGAACACTGACTCAGACACTTTGCGACGATAGCTACTGGTGATGCCACTCTCTTCACACATATTCTCTGGGTGGTGACTGTGATGGTCGTTCTTGTTCGAGATGCCGGTCTGAATGCCACCTTGAGACAGCCTTCCCCTTACCTTGGTCAAGCCTGCAATAGATTGGATCATTGACGCTGAGAAGACGAGCCTCCGTGAAGGTAATGGCATGCAAGAGAAGAAACAATGTAACAGTTTGCGAACGAGAACTTTTGAACTGCGCCTCGATCTAACAGTTCTTTCCGATGTCGGGGAAATACTGATGTTAGGTGGGTTTATCCCTTTCCTAGACGCAAAAAGGGTTTCCTTGGCCGATGTGGCGTTTCCTTCCCACTCGCTCGCTCACATTGGTTGATGTCCCAAGTCTCGTACGAGGAAAGAATAGGATGTTGCAAACCCGACACGTGACCACATTTTTCGCCACGTCTTCTCTTAGGCTTGCACTTTCCCCAAACGATGTTTTCAACACCATCTCCCCAACGCAAAACAGCAGCACAATTTTTACCTTTTTTTTTTTTTTGATCTTTTTATAAATTTTCGCGGTGAAATGAGTAGCCTAGCACACGCCGGACCACCGGATGAACGGGAACCTATAGGGACTGGAGACCTGCCCATTGAGCTTTGGTTTGAGATCGCCCGCCACCTCGTTCTTGAAGATTTCATCGCCTGCGCCCAAGTCTCTCAGCAATGGAACGCAACATGGACTCAACCGGCCATGGCTGCAGTGCTATGCCAAAAGTTCTTCCCTATCAGCACACCGCATACACCCCAAACATTCGCCACCTTCCAGAAGGCATGCCGCAAGTTCTTCCGTCGGCGGCATGGGAAGCATACTGCCGTGGTGGACGTTACATGGAAGGACTGGGCGGCAGGACTTCCATGCTATTTTGAGCCTGATCCTATCGTTCATCCGAATGGCCAATGTCCGGAACGAGGAACAGAACAATCGAATATTTTGGCCTATGGAGAGGGTAATATTGTATGGGACGATGATAAAGAGTTGGTCTTTATCGATAATCTGTATAATCGGAAGCGGAAAGTCCTACGGGGAGCTGACTGGGACTGGTATACCTTCCGGGCTCCTCCCCAAGCATGTGCTGTCGGCAACTTGCTGTTAGTTATGCAGGTAGCGCACATAGATCATAGTGAGGACGGATGGCCGATGTAAGTTAAATTTCTACTCCAACGATCTTATTAAAGTAATAATACTTAAACAATGCCTTAGATTTATATACCATCTTACCACGAATGTTGGGGTTAAATACGTATTCGAGGAGACCGGGCAGAACCGCCTTGATGATTGGCTAAGTATTCGCACTTGGGGTGAAAAGGCTTTCATTGCTACTGGCCCATCAAGTGTTCATATATTGTCACATAATGGAGCCAGCCTCTCGCTCGTCCACATAATTAACCCCTTCTTGCCTTTTGGATGGCAGAGGTTGACCTGCAAAGATGGGGGTCCTCGAAACCAACATCTAGCTAACTTCCTCCCTCATCCCTATGACCCAGATGGGGTATTCATTGTTCTAGCTGCATCGAAATCTGGGTCTGAGCTTGATGGAGCCAACTTCTTGGTCCGCGAATTTAGCGGTACTACGCACGTAGCGACCTATACGTGTGACATGTGGGAAACTATGCGCTCGACAATGGAGGATGTATTTGGCAAGGATAGCCAGTTTACCCAGCAGGAGCTTGAAGCAGCGAGAGCCAGGCCAGGAAGATGGAACTCTGACTGGGAAAATGAGCAAGACGAGTGGCCCGGAGTCTACGGCAGCGACGAGGGTGTGTACGAAGTGTTCCGTTTTGTCTTCAAGGCCCACAATGTTGCCAGCGCCGACCGCCCCCTGAGTGACTGGGTAACCCACTACCAAGTCTCGGTTACTTTCAGCACGGTTACGAAGCGATGGGGGTTTCAGCAGGCATTTATCGATGATGGAGGAGATTGTACTGGGGATGATAATGACGAGTGGATCCCGCGGGCTTCAAGGCTCAGGAACCAGCAGCTTATCCGGGCGTATTACGATAGCTATCAATGGAGAGACGCAATGCCTATCATCACGACCCGAGATGTCGACGTCAGTGAGGAGAAAACAGGCAGAATGCTCGGCAAGCGCGACGACTTGTATCCGTTGAAACATGAGAATAAGGGCTGGTACGATCGATGGAGCCGGCACATCCACCTGAGCTTTTTCCACGATGAGGACTTTACGATTCTGTGGGACACCATGGAGGGGGACTACGTTGTCTTTGACTTTAGGGAGCCGGAGAGTGAAGTTGTGGGTGGGCAAGTGGGTGAACAGGTTCAAAGCTGAGGTTTGCGCATCGAAACGGAGATGCCTTCTTCAGGTAGCCGCATCACGGCCCCGGTAGCTGCTGGAAGGTCAGCAATTGATACGCAGATTGCTGTGCTTCTTGTAGCCGAGTATTCTCTGGATCGGTAGCTAGTGTCAGCGTTGATATACACCGGGATGAAACGTCAGCAATGGGGGGTGTTGAATGGCAGTGGTTTTCGTGGGTCTGTAACTCTAAGTATTTGCGAAAAGCTGCTGTGAAACTTAGCTTGCGAGAAGAATTTAATCTGCTTTGTTTCGTCTTGTAGGACCGGGTCAAGTATCAAAAATGATGATTGCGTTCTTCGTCACCACCGCCACCATTGCACTCACTTACTTCATCATTGTCTCCATCACTCCTCATCCGTCCGAAGAGGACACGGCGTCGAAGGATATTAAATGTGGATACCACACGGCTTCCATCGATAAATAGCTCTTTAAACAATTAGCTAGGCGCCCTGGGGCTGATATATGTACACAGAGTAAACCACACTGTGATCATGTGGCGACAAGCCTCAAATTCCCGTCTTCGTATCTAAGCAATCTCGCTTTCGTCATGCTCGCCCTTTCGCTCATCTCCCCAAGCTTCTCTAAACTAGTCTGTTCCGCCACCGTCTCCCCGCTGAGCAGATAGTACAGATACGGCAGGATAGACGACTTCCAGACCTGGCCACGACTAGCCCTGTTGACGAGGATAGTGAGGAGAAGAAACACGGCAGCCGCTAGAACCACTCCAGCTGGTAGGATGAACCACGGCCAGCTCACGCGGACATATGTCTCCTCGCGGCACGATATCCCCTCAACCGTGACCGTGGTCGCATCGATCTCAGCAGCGACGTCGTTTTCGGTGCCGCGGAGGGCAATTTCTCTAGGCGTCACGCTGCGGATGTAGTCGGTCATGCGGTCGGCTAGGTTGCCCATCAGGTGGGATAAGTCGGCGCTGTGGAAGAGAGTGTTGGAGATGTCGAAGCTGCGCTGACCGCGCCCATCCGAGGCGCTGCCCGCGGCGTCGTCGGAATACAGGGTGGTGGTGAATAGGGCGACGAGGGTGGCAGAAATAGCGTTGACGTCTGCGTCGTTGATCACGAAGTTGTTAGTCAGGCTGTCCGCCGCGGGGAGAGTCCCATAAACGGCGTAAGTGACAGTGGGGGCGTTTTTGGCGAAGTAGTCCAAGGCCGTGTTGATATCCCGCAGCTCGTAGGAGGGTGTGTCCGGTGATCCGCCAGTGACGCTAAATTCTCGATATGTCCGCTCACAGAACCGGATGCTGCACTCGGAGACGATCCGGTCGGAGCTGACAGCTCCGCCTTGCTTATCCGGGGGGCCTTTCATGAGCGCAAAACTGGCGAGGCTCGCCGAACCGTTTCCACGAACGGCAGTCGCATCGAGGTTGGTCCAAGAAGAGGTTGCGGACATTCCCTTGCCGTATGTCGCTGACAGGTTGAATCCGCCTGGAGTCGTGACGTCGTGACATTGCAGGCCGAGAGGATGGATGCTCCGTTTCCAGGGGCGCACTTGCTCTCCGATTCCTCTGTGACATCCTCGCAAGATGTGCAGACACCGAGAGTGGACAGGCTGGGGAATGTGCAGTTTCCCGTGGGGCAGGAAAAGAATGAATCGCCGGCCTTTCCGTAAATCCCCATCAGAATGGCTCCCTACATCCCCGGCTTAATTTGCTGGGCTGTGGAAGTGTCAACTCGGCCATCGCAGTAGGAACTAAACAAAGAGGAGAGGGAAAAGAAAAAGAAGACTTGCCTCTGGCAAAAGTTGGGCGGACTGTTGTACCAGAGTCGTAGGCCTGGGCCCTGCGTATCCACGCTGTAGCGTCATCGCTGGGGACGGTTCGAGAGGGAAAGGAGACGATCTGCTGAGCAAATGGATCTATAGCTAAAGCTAAAATGGTGACGATGCAGCCGATGATCACTAAGGCGTCCCCTCTCCTAGAGTTCCACAAGAGACAAAAAGACCCCCAGGGCCCTTGGCTTGCGTCATCGAACTGTTGCATGTCGATAGTCTTACAGGCATCTCAGCGGAAGTATAGCCACTTGAATTGGCTGATGCATTCAGCGACTGGGTAGAGCAGAGCCGCTTTTGCAACTGTGGCAAAGATGGAGATCAACGTGTTGGGGTTGATGGGCATACGCCATTGCGATAACGGCCTGTCAGCCGTAGTGCCCAGGACAGCAGCGATTGCGCCCATGCACGCGATGCTGAGGAGGAGACTGAGGCACTCAAAAAGCCAACTGTCCTCGCCGACATTGACGTCGAGGCAGGAAACTGACTTCGTGGGGTACGGTTCCTCCTTGTGGGAGGAGGAAGATGTGTCTATGAGCGGATCATAGTCCGGGTTGGAAACTTCAAGTCGCCGGGTCCCATCGGGAGGGACATGTGCTGCGGCGGCGTGGGGATGTGCTGGAAACAGCGGCTGGGGCGTCGGAAGGCCTGATAGCGGGACAGACCCGAACTGCGCGGGCTGGTTCATTGTGTAATAATAGCCGTAGGGCTGGGACGGATTCAACTCGACAAAACGGGCTCCGTCTTCGCTCACTTGGCCGGACACGGGCGGAGAATGATAGGGCATGAGGGGCGGTGATGCCCCTTCTCGTGAGGACATCATCTTCCTCGCTGGCAAATGCGACGCGCGAAACGGCATTTACCGGGACTTCCTACTCATATAAAAGCGAGAGATGATGACGCTGAAAAGCTATAGTTCATGGTTTGGAGCGAAGCAAACTGCTGCTTTTGTTCTGCTCTCAGGGTCCTGTCCCAAGAATAAGATTGGGGGCTGAAACTGAGACGTATGCGCAGGCGCAGGCGCGCCAAGGTCCAATCAGGAAGATGGCAGTTAGTCGAAGGAATGGAGGGATTGAGCTCCGCCACATCCTCAGGGCTGGTGGTGTTGATGAGTTTATTGCATGCCATGCCGCATAGAGCATTCGTACTTCGTATTTAACAATTAAATCGCTATCGATTGATATTTTTCAACGGGGGATATCATTTTCTTTATTTCCTCTCTTCTCAAGAGGAGGAACAAGGTCATCATCATAGCTTCTTCACAGTTCATTTTTACAGCTCAATTAATTCCTTTTGGGGTCAGTTCTCATGGATCACCCTAAATGGTAACTTCCGACAACTTCTCTGCTTGTTTCATGTGTTCCAGTGTCCTGCATTATACACTTGCATGATTCTTGACTTCCCCCTATTTACTTCGTAGAAGTCTCCTTTTTGCATGTTCTGCAGTCATTTCCACTGATCAACAATACCGACATCTGTCCGTTCCTGCCTTGGAGCTTTGCAGCAGCTTCTTGCTGGAATTGACTAGGCCACTTGACTACCCATTTGCTTTCCATGTGTGTGATCATTGATGAGCGAGTAGGCTGCACTGCTCCGTTTCAGTACTTTGCGCACTAAGCACATTAGCATAATTGTATTAGGAGGCACAGGCATCATGCCCATGTACAAGCTCATCTAGGCCATCTGCATAAACCAGACAATATTAAGATTATTTTGCTTCATGTGAATAATACGGAGAACAGTATCCCTATGAGAGATGACCTTGATAGCTGTATATTTTAATATCCTAAGAAGTTTTAAGTATATTATATTTTGTCAGAACATCTCAGAGCCAACTTACGGGAAGCTTGGTATGGAAGTTGCCCTGACCGAGCTGGACGTAGGTATCGTCCCTCATGTCATAGAGAAGACTCTTGCTCAATAGAAGCGCGACTGCTACTTCGTATACGCCCTACGAAGCAGACAACCCTCGAATCTCCTCGCCTACATTTGCTTATGAAGCTCATATCCCTACCGAAACCAGACTATGACATTGTCCACGCACCACCAGCAGAAGGCGTCAGAATGTACGAGCCGATGTTAACTTATTTTGGGACCATAATTTGGACGTCCTCGGTTCTGTTCCCCCATTGATCAACCATCATCAACGCATTTAATTCTCCTCCAGTCAGGTCACCATTTTGGTTCAGTGACAAGGTGGGGGGCCGTAATTTCGAAACAGCAGAACACGAGGATCCGGCAGTCGTCCCGCATTGCCGAACAATCAAAAGAGTAACCCCCCCCCCCCGCACCCGCCCGGAAGCGGCGAGCGAGAGCGATGCTAATGGGGAATTGGGTCGACGAGATTGAATTCCTCAGGGGGTCGGATTACAGTCTCTCGGGCATGCTATATAACTCCTCCACACATCTGTACCCCCCAGAGCGATATCTTGGGGCCTCTTCTCCCAACCCTCACAGATATCTAGTTGCTGCCGTGCCCTCGTCCCTCTACGGCGCCTTGTACTACTTGATTCACGCTTGATTGCTCACCTTCAAACGCTTTCACCATCTTAGTTCTCTCACCGCCCTCATTATGTTGACTGCACTTGCTGCGTCGGTGGTTACGCTACTTTGTATGGCCAATGGCGCTGCCTCCAGAGACCTGACTTTCATATCCGACTGGGGCGAAAACCCAACCGGTCTTGAATTGCGTGCCTACTTTCCGGATCCTCTCCCCGAGAGTCCAGCCATTATTCTCGCGGTAAGTTCTACCCTTCGTCACGGCGTGGCGATGCCTGGACGCTGACACAAACATCATAGCTCCACGCCTGTAGCCTCTCGGGGATCCAGTATGAGGAAGAGAATAACTACACCGCCTACGCTGACGAGAGGGGTTTCATCGCCCTTTTCCCCAGCTCCTTGAACCAAGGCAATTGTTAGGACGTTGCCAGTCCCGAATCGCTGACGCACAGGAGCGGTGGCGGCGACAGCGCCGGCCTCATCAACATAATCCAGTGGGCCATATCCGAGTACAATGCCGACCCGGCTAGAATTTTCGTCACCAGTTCCTCATCCGGCTGCATGATGACCAACGTCATGTGCGGAGTGTACCCGGATGTTTTCGCTGCTGCTTCCTGTTACTCTGGATTCCCTGCTGGCTGCCTCGCGGGGGCAGCTGGCTCAAGCGCAGAAACAGGCAACACAGCCTGCGCCTGGGGCGAGGCCAGGTCGAGTGAGGAGTGGGCTCAGGCGGTGTGGGACATGTATCCCGGCTATAACGGGACATACCCACGGACAATGATCTGGCATGGCACAGCGGATGACATGATTCTGTACCCAAATCTGGCCGAGACCTTGAAGCAGTGGTCAACCGTTTTTGATCTGTCATTCACGAAGAATGTCATGGATGACCTGCACCCGGGGTACACTAAGATGATTTACGGCGATGGCATGCAGCTTCTCAGGTATTCAGCGGAGGGTGTTGGACATACTGTCCCTGCAGATGTGGAAGTCGATCTTGAATGGTTTGGCCTCTAAAAGGCAGTCATGTATGATAGCCTCGCCCTAGCTGGGACTATGATTAAAAACGGAGCCCACTATAGATACATATGGAGGTGGTCCACCAGTCCACCGTTTGTCGGCATCCCCATGTTAATAGATCCCTTTAGTTAGTAGAGAAACTATCGAGTGGCCCAGGGTGATGAGTTACAATTCCGACAATGCGCTCGAGAAAGCCTCAACTGAGACGCGGTTTTCGTAGGCCGTCCGTTCGAAACGGGCAGCCTTCTATTTTTGTCCTCCTAATATAAACCCCGCCCTTAAATTGCGGTGCGAACCAGATGGTTTTTGCTCTACCAAGAAGACCGAAAGTGGCAGGATCTGCTTCGACACCTGCGCTATCCTTTGCTAGACGTACAGGGAACAGCATTTAACAGCTCTCGAAGACATGAGGCAAAGATCTACGCTTGTTGTTGGATTGAGATGGACAGCGAGGATTCTATTCTTCCACTCATCTGTTTCTTCAAAAGACTGTCGTGGGCGGGCCCGGGCAGAGCATAACGGGGAAAAGGCCAGAGCCGAGAGAACCTGGAGGAGAAATTTCGGCAGCATCTTGAAAAGAAAGGGGCGATAATCTCGAAACCAGTTGGTTATGCACCTAGATGGCGCTTTTGCTAGGAGGGCCCTTCTAAAAAGTGCGCAAGTTTTTTTTTCCCCCTTTATTACGTCTGAACGGGGAATCGACGTCGACCTATTCTTGCGAGGATGATACACTATAGCGGCCTTGCATCTGACGTCCAAGGGAGTATTGCGCATACCGGATAAACATCATGCGGTCCGAATTAAATTGAGTGGAAAAGGGAGAGGGTGGAGCCATTGAGGATTAATGCGACGTACATCTCCCGTCTCAACGGTCCGACCCCGCAGGTGTAATATTATGGCAAAGGGGGCAAAGCCACAGTCCCAAACTATGGTCTTGGGCTCAAAATGACTGATCCCCTCAGCGTTTACCGTTATATGCTGGATTGTGGAGGATTGTGAAAAATCAACGGTGCAGCTCGGCCTTGTTTGGTGAGTCTTCACGGGGGTCCTTTCTTGGCAAAACCCCTCCCGATATCATCCATAGTTTGGGAGTTCCTGGCCTCGCTTCGGCGTTCTTTTTATGTAGTATTCCAACTGTCATTCTGTGTTTCGAACAAAAAGCGGAAGGATATGTATTTCCCCCACTCTTCCGATCGTACAATTATCCCGAGAGCGGGCCCAGGATATCGGTCTTCTCTGGTCAGCGGCCTATTCACCTCCGCCAGACCCCCAGTTTCCCAGCCGATGTGCCAGGCACACTGTCTTCGATGTTCTGCTGCCATGGAAGCCCGGCACCTATCACGGTCCTCCGAAGCCGCGGTTTACGGATGAACGCTCGCAGGCGTAAAGGGCCACGTCACAGCCGGCGCCGCTTTGAGATATCTCTTCACATAGAGAATTCTTTTGTAACCGCCGCCACCCGTGGCAGGCTTCTAGACCCGCGTGTACTGATCAAACGCCGCCCCCCATGACCCGAATCGCCACTGATTATCCATCATAGATCCGGCACTTCCTTCACCTTCTTCACCACCCTGACAGGAGACCCCATCGCGACAGAGAAATCTGGAATGTCTTTCGTAACAACGCTGCCAGCACCAATGGTGCATCCCTTTCCAATGGTGATCCCAGGCATAATTGAAGTGTTTCCCCCAATCCAGCAATCGTCTCCAATCGTAACGCCTCTTGCATATTCCAATAGGTCTCGCCGTGATTGCACATCCGTTTCGTGGGTTGCCGTAAAAATAGAGACGTATGGTCCCAACAGAACGCGCTTTCCGATCGTCACAAGGCCACAATCAAGAATAACAAGGCTAGAGGCGCACTCAGTAATCCGTGCCGAAGTATTTGGAAAAAGGATTCCACCCTGACGGGCTGGCTCAGCACACCCACCCAAAATTTGAATAGAAGCCATCTCCAATGGCGATATTACACCCGTAGTCGATGCTCATGGGTGGCTCGATGAAAGCCGTGCCCCCGACTCGACCAAACATCTGTTCGATCATTGCCTTCCTGTCCGCGAAGAGGGAGTCGGGAGTCGCGTCGTCTGGGAAGTAATTGTTGTACTTGTGAGTTAGTTGCCTGGCCCGGAACCGTGCCGCGATAAGTTCAGGCGCTTGATCATTATACCTAAAGACATCTCTTAGTTAGCACATAGGCCCAGGTACGGCCAGGTGTGGTGACATACAAGATGCCGGATATCATCCTCTCGTACGCTTCGCCCCACGGCACGTTAACATGGCTTCTTGCGAGCTGAATCGCGGTAGGGTCCTTCTTATCGCTGACCATCGTGTCCAAATAGAGCTGCAAAAACGTGGGCGTAAGTAACCGATCCAGCCAAGGAGACTAGTATTTGGGGTTGAAGAGCAGGGCGCTTCGCTTCTCTATAGGTAGGTATACTGAGCAGGAATTCTACCCTAAAAGGACGCGCGGAAGTAATTGACCGACTCCGGTTAACCCTTTAGGTTCACATCGTTCATCAGCCGGAATAGCGGGCCGAGACTGGTCCTGATTGTTTACCCATCGGTGGTCGTCTGGATACTCGGCCGAAGCCACGTTGCGGATCCGGTGTGTCTTCCAGCTGCAGTCAACTGTAATGCCGAGTTGAGAAAAACTAACCCCTACAGAGTACATACGAAGTTGGTCCTTAACATTGTGACCGCGTTGGCCATATCGATATCGATTACAGATCAAGTGTTGAGAAAAGGATCTCTCATCTGCATTAATTCTTCCATTATCCCTTGCGTCAATATTCCCCCTCTTTTCCCCTCTTTAGACCTTCACGATCGAATTGGCCCTGTTGGTCCTGGGTGGACCGATGGGACTGCAGCAAGCGATCCTATCAGGTCTCCTCTACCCGCCACGCTACACGAGAAGCCATTAGTCGAAAAAAGCACCTTCTCCCCCGCATCCTCATTTGCTAGAGCTGACGACAAGAAGGTCTGTAGAAATAATCGCGCGTGATAAGAAAGGGCCTGGCCAGTAAGTGAGTCTCTCTCTCCCCCCCTCTCTCTCTCTCTGCGCGAAAGCCCTGTCGCGGGAGTTGTCTACTAACTTCGTAACAAAGCATCCCCAGCTTCAAGCGGGATTTTATCACCATGAGCGACAATGAAAATGAATCGGACAACTACTCTATGGAGGAGGAGGAGGAGGAGGATGAGGACTCCGATCTCCCGACCTACTCTGCGGAGGAGATCGCCGACATCTTCTTGGACTTTTACAAATTCCTCACAACCCTCCACTACAATCCGGCTGACCTCAAAGTTGCTCCAGAGGAGGGATGGGGTCAGCTGATCCCCGACAGTTACGCTGAGATCAAGTCTGAGGAAGTCGTCGAGGTCCTGCGCCGACTCCCCTACTTCCAGCACAATGACCAGGCGTTCCACTACAAGTCGTACCTAGTAGACTATACAGCCATCAACCAGGGCTTCTTTAGGGAAGAGGATGATAGAATGGAGTACCTAGAGATTTGGTATAATGCTAGAGAAATTATTGACCTAAAATACTATATTCATATCGCTTGGGGCTATGAAAGTTATAGTCACAAATTCATACTAAATGTCCTCCACAGCAAGATCACAGAGGACATGATCTACATACAGCAGCTTGATTATAAAGATATCCAGTCCTTCTTTAACAAATTGAAAGAGTAGTACAGGACTCTTTAACTGATCCTGTACATTAGCATGGAGACACTTGAAGCAGATAATGTGCCGGAGCAAGAGGGTGAGGTCATAGAGGAAGAGTTCAAGGCGCAGACAGATTCCCACTTCCCTATAGA
Organism: Scedosporium boydii; assembly: GCA_002221725.1. Lineage (NCBI taxonomy): Eukaryota > Fungi > Ascomycota > Sordariomycetes > Microascales > Microascaceae > Scedosporium > Scedosporium boydii. Next base: position 95,098 of record NJFT01000087.1, read on the forward strand.
CTTAGACATCTACTACATTCAGCAGCTCTACTGCAAGCATGGCTAGCCCAAAGCTTTCAGAAGGGAGGAATGCTCCAAGGCCGTGAAGGAGCTGTTGGGCTCTTTACGAGCGCAGGGGCGAGATAGCTGGCCCGATGTATATCAGTCGGAGATCTATCTAAGGCGGGGTTGAAGTTGGAGTCTGGGTACAGATGAGCAGTGAGGTAGTTATAAAGATAGAGAATGAAAATTGCCTTTATGACTCCCGGGCTGAATTTGGGGGGAGGGAGTATGGTCTGCTCACAGGGCATTAGGAGGGCAGCCCTCATTACAAGAGAAAAGAGTGCACACTAATATGATCGTAACTTCTGGTGAGAATGCCCAAAGTTGAGCGTGGATACAGTGAGACGAATATGGAATTAATAACTAACGTCCTCGTACAAATTACCAGAAAACGTAAAATTGAAATGTTTATTATACTCTTCGAAACCTTTAGAAGGGAGGTTTCTACTCGCCATAAGGACTCATGGGGATGCCTGGCTGCATAAGTAGCGCTTGAGGAGCATAGCCAGTGGCGGCAGCAAAGGGTCGACCAGCGCTGCTAGCATTAGCGTTAACGACTACAAGCTTGCCTCCATTAGAAACTTGCTAGTCCTTACTTAGTATAATTAAAGTACTAGTCTCCAGATAGAGGAAAGTGGTATAGATCCTGCCTGGAGACACCTGTCTAAGTCAGCACTAAAGCTTTTCCAAGCTTGCCTTACTGAGGCACAGAGACATAAGTAAGAAGGCTCTAAGCGTAAGGAGGAAGAGAGCAAAGATAAAGGCAGAGATGCTATAAATGAAGTTATATATGACTCTATAGCTGATCGGATGGATAGAGACCTTTATTGCCTTAGCTTTATTGCTGTTGTTTAGTGAGCTGAGGACGCCTCTAGTACTGATGACAGTAGATACTAAGATATTAGTCTATATAAGGTTGAGAATTTTAGTAGCCTCCTCCTAGCTAGTTAAAAGGTGCTGCTATTAGGTAAAGATTACTATACTTACTAGGCTAATGAGGTTAAATGGCCACTTAGCATTAGAGATATTAAAGACTTAGTTTATTACTCTAAAAGTAAAGTCGCTGCTTAGGATGTTCTAGGTTATGTCTTCTATTATAGATGGGGAGAATATACCCTAGTAACCTAGAAGATAGAAATAGGGCTAGTAAATACTAGATATATTAGTATATAAAGTATATTTATTACTTATTAGACCCTAAATAGAATTAATACTATTAATATTTAAGCTAGACTCCTTAAAATCCTAGAATAGGATATCCTTTTTATTATTATACTCTTTTAGCTTAATCTTATTAACCCTTAGGCTCATAAGCCTATTGCTCTCTATTCTATTATATATAAAGGTAATAGTCTTAATAATAGCTTAGATAGTTATAGTATAAGTATATATTAAGCTAGACTATTTTAACCTGTGCTTGAGTAGAGATAGAGAACTGCTATCTATCTACATTAGGGCACTATATAAGAGACTGTAACTAGTATATATATTAGTAATATTTGTAAGATTAAAGCTACTAGAACCTAAGTAAATTGTCGTAATAGAGTTAAAATTATTCTTTATAATATTATATAGATTTAGATAATTAGGTATATCTAAAAATGATAAGTTAGCTAGATCTAAGTAAAGGTCTTTACTAAACTTACTTAATAACTCTAAAGCCCTATAATTGTCAAGGGTATTTATAGGTATTTTAAATCCTTTTCTAAGTTCTAAGTTTATATAGGAAAAGGCCTTTAACCCCTTCTCCTTATCATTTTAGTTTATAATATTAAGGACTAATATAGTTTATATATTATTAAGGTATATAGCCTTATAAGCCTAAGTAATGAGATCAGGATTACTCTAGGTATTATTATAATTATACTCTAGATATATACTATTAAGATTAACAAAGCCTCTACAGTCGACTAAGCGAAGGTTACTAATACTAGAGCCGATTTCTCTATAAGTAATAGTAAAGTTAAAGGTTAAGTTAGTATTTACATAGGCAGCCTCTAGCTTAATAAACAAGATATCCTCCTACTAAGTAGTACCTCAACTAAGACTAGTAGAGATAGTATAATTCCGGAATCTAATACTACTAATCTTAGTATCAATTATAAGTTCTTTAATGACCTTATATTTGTTATCGAGTATAAAGGAGTCCAGCTAGTAGTATAGGCCTATATTATATATCTTATTATTATTAACATTCTTATTGATAGTAGTAGAGAGCTATCACTATTTAATATTAAAGTAGTTAGAGATTATTATCTACTTTCCCTTAGTTCTACTTAAGAAAATCTCCCTAAGAATATTGGGGATAAATAGAGACATTTTCTTATCGGGGAAGTAGTATATAACTAAACTGTTATCTTGATTAACTATTATAATATCGCTAATATAAGGACAGCTGATCAGGCTAGATATAAAATTAAAGCCCTAGGAGCAGACTTAAGTTAACTAAGCCCTTCCTCTTTCCGAAGTTACGAAGCCATAGGGGCTGATGTCCTTTAGGTATTTGAAACGACTAGTTGTAGACGATAATTAGTAAAGCTCCTCTCCTAGTCCCAGAGGTATAACGATTCCTGCGACAGTAAGAAGAATCGCGATGATGGGGAAACAAGTAGAAAGGATCTTGATAATGAAACGAAGGTTACGAGATCCACCAGAGACATCGTTTCGAAGGAGAGTGGGCCACAGCGTCGTGGCCAGTCTCTGGTTTACTTTGGTCCTAAAGAAATCCAAAGTCTATCAGAGAACGCTCATCTTCGCGGAGGATTGGAATGGAACGAAGCATACCATGTACTTGCACTCTCAGAGTCACGGAGATAACCCGCGAGCAAAAGTCCCAAAACGAGAGGAGAAATGAGTTGAACTGCAGTTTACCTTTGCGTTAATCGACGGTCTTCTCAGACAGAAAAAAATGAAAGTCTTACCAACGATAAAGATGAAGGCGATGATACCCGCGACTTGACCAACAGTAATGTCCGCCATGGCTGTGGGTCTGAAAAGAGAGTATGTGTTCACCACAGTTCAATATCAAAACGACTGGCTTGCGGGCTGAACAGTGACAGAAGGGCCTTCACCCTTTCGACTGAGGGGGGGGAACAGATGGGGTTAAATGATCACAGGCCATGGCTCATTTCTTCGCAAAATGCCTATCTTTCCCCGGTTAGCATGCGGGCGGGATCTCTCCAAAAAAAAAAAAAAAAAAGCCGTTGCGCTAAGTTAGTCAAAACTGGTGCTTGCATCTTTTCCGCATGCTCGAGGTAGAAGCATTGCAAGCTTACTTAGTACACGACTTCGGACTTCGGAGGGCCCTCAGGGGTTCTCGACAACACCCCTGACGCCATTTTCCCGTCGCGCCAAGGATCTCCTCACCCGACAGAGTCTGCGGGCCGTGGCCATTGGCCAGCCCTAGAAAGTGTCCTGGTGTGACAGCGTGCCACCCCTGTCCGTAAGCCACGGACGAACTTTAGGACGACCCGACGATCTGAGATCGAGGATCCTTTCCTTTCTGGAATGGGAGAAAGGAATCCCAAGAACCTTAATATCCTCTCTCCAGCGTGGGAGTGGCTGTCCAAACGAAGAGAGTCCACTCACTTCCAACGGCCGGCCATCGCGTACCGATACCTTTGATTAGCTGTAGAAAACAGCATCTCCGTTGGTACATTTGAGCAGAAGCTTGTACTCTGCACCCCTTTTTCAGAATCTCGAGTGCCGATAAACAACTCCATGGATAAAGATTGACGTTTTGCTTCCCCTTTTTGTGCCAGGCCAAGACTTTTCATCTGTCCAAGTCGCAGTCGATACTCTTTTAGGATAAAATCCGACACCCTGGACCGGTGGGACCCAAGAAAAACGCTTTGGACAAATTTTATGCTCCCCCCCTTGAGATGACGCATGCATCATCATTTCCCAGTTGTTCTCGTCGACAATTTGCTTCGCATCCCCTTCCCCGATCGCATTTCTCCTCGCGTGTGCAAAGGTACAGCGAAGTAGTAAGACATCTAAAGCCTGAACGAGCAGGACGAAGGAGTTTACGATGCCGTCCATGTATGAATCCGATAAGGGCTGGATGGGAAAGGCATCCGGGCTCCCACTAGCCTCTTACCCCTGCCCGCTGGGGGCAAGATGATCGACACTGCGTTGTCTGTCGGTAATACTTCGTACTCTGATCTCATCTGTGCAACAACAGCGTCACCAATGACCCGACCCTGGGCTGGGCGAAGTAAGGAGCAGAAATACGAAGAACGAAGTCCACCCATCGCGAAAACCAAGGAGACATCAAGTCGGGAACTGTTGGCCCTTGTTCGTAGGGCTGGATCCCTGCCCATAACGCGTCCCCAAGAATTACCGCGCACCCATTCTCATGCTGCCTGCCAAGCTGTCCCAGCGCCTAGATCTGCCAAGGCTGGCTGTGCAAGTTAATCCACTGCCCCCCCCCCCCCCCCCCCAGTAATATTAAGCTTCTTCACATAGGGCAGAAGTGGAGCCAGTCCGACGTGTAGTTTACTCCAGATTTATCCGACTTGCAAAGTTCAGTCTCGACAGGTCTCCATCAACTGCGACAGTCAAGGAGGTCGCAGCGAAGAAAAAAGGGCCAAAGAAAAGAAAAAAAAAAGTGAGTTGGCGTTTCCTTGAATTTTTTTTGTAATTTCTGAAACGCCCTAAATCACATTGATCTCGATGTCGCGACCGCGGGTCCTCCAAAAGTTCGTCTCCATAACTATCCACAACTCATTTTCGTTAGCGTTCAGCCCGCCGTGGCCCTAACTGACGAGTTTAGGCTAGCTTAGGGTGAGGATCGGCGCTACACACATGAAGTACAGAAACGAAGGAAGTTGAAGTAGAAATGCGAATACGTAGTGAGGAGGTCAGCGGCTAGCAGCCCTATTGGGCTCCTTGCAGCACCTTGACTCACAGGTCGACGTGAATTAACACTCACAATGTAACCCTTATGCTTTAAGCCCTTTAATTCAAGGAGTCGTCTCCTAATTCCGATAACTTGCAGACGCACTCGGTGATTTCTCCAATACGAAGTACCTTTGTAATCTCTTGAATATCCCAACCCGTTGATCAAGGGTAGACCTTCAGCTACGGGCTGTTGTTGCCCCGGCCATTATACCTCCAAGCCGCGGGGTCAAGGATTGGGTGGTGAAACCAGTGGTATAACTACCGAGAAAGAAAGGCAGAGTATGCAGCTTACAACGCCCTGGTTACCTATTCTGAACATATGGCCTTATGACATGATGCCAGAGGGGTCTGCATGTTGTGTCAATGCTAGGCAGCAATGAAATAGTAAAAGTTCCTCGTCGATCGGATGAGTGCCTTGCAAATCCTGAACTCGAAGAGGGGTGGCATATCACAACATTCCGCAGAGTGGCTTTTGGGGACTGGGAGGCGGTGGCGTCCTCGGCAGCCTTCGCCACGACCTTCTGCTCGTTTGCGGAAAAGGAGGGAGCCCACGTTCTTTCACCCAACTCGGCCAAGAACCAGTTGTCCCGTGTTGTTTGTCTAGTATTCAGAGACATCGTGTTATTTGGCAAGAGCTTTGTCGATGGCAGGGATATTAGGCCGTCTCAAAGGAGCCTAAGTTTCGGAGTGAGAGTCGGTTTCGTCTTGTCATGTGAGATTAGCTAGTCCGCATGGAAGAACAGCTGGGCGGAGAGGCTATACAAGACTTGTCAAGTGATGCTGGTCGCGACACTTGGAGCATCATTTTTATTGTAATAAGTTGTTGCATCTGATTCTACGGAATGGAGGCAGCTGCCAATGGTACAGATCTTACTCTTTATTCGGTCAAGCAATTAGCGATAGCTTACAATTCGAGAGATCCAAATGACGCTCCAGCACCAATAGCCTTACCAGCAGGATCAAGCTCCTACAAGTAGACGAGAACAGTAAAATAGCAGCTCACAACTCTTCACCCAATATCGCTATCCATTCCTCCTCGTATAAAGTAAAACATTACTTTCATTCCATCCAGCTAGAATCTATCAGCTATTTATAATAAACTAATATTTAGCTCTTACCTTTTTTTCTCTAGTTATTCTAGCTTAATTATTTTACTATTTAGTTCTCACCTCTTAGCTAGTAATAATATCCAAGATCTCCTCCATTCTCAGGTTAGTACATTTAAACTTAGCAAGCTGAAAATATTAAAGGATTTTATTATAGTACTTATAAATTTCTACACTTTTAATATCAAGCTCCAAGCTCTACAACAAAGTATAGCACAGGAGCAGTAAAAGTCCAGGTCATAGGTCTAGGCCATAGTACCAGATAATTTTAACCTTCTAAATCATCTCCAAAGTCTCTTATCAAAGATTCTATAAGAAAAGAGGAAGATCATCATATATATAGAAGCTAAAGCAGAAGGTTTTCCTTTAATAGACAAGCCCACATATAATATTACTAAGAGGTTTATTTAATAGTATTAAACTACATACTTCTTAAAATCAGTTCATTTCCCAGTCATTAAGTAGTATATAGTATACTATAACCTCATATTTAGTAAATATAAGATACTAAAGAATCTCAAATACAATATCCTAAAATATAAATTCAAGTCTTATATTAAGCATATTAATATACTTAGTAGGCTTATTAGTATATACTCTAGCTTTAGGGATATAGAGAAGATAAGAAGGGAAGTAAAAGGAAAGTAAAGAAAAGGGAGAGGGAAGAAAAGAAAGAGGGAAGATAAGGAGCTCTTATATACCTAAATTTAAATAAGGGCTACAACAAGCCTAAATAATCCCTATTAGAAAGTAAATAAAAAGTATCTTAAGGTTTTTCAATACTAGTCTAATTGTAAAGATATACCTAGAAGTGGCTGGATTCCGCCGCGATTAAGAGGGTTCTTAAGTGAATGTAAGGGGCAGTTCTAGCCATGTGGCGCTGGAACTGACGGATCTTTTGGTCTATTGGGCTAATTGTCACCCCTTGCAATTATCTTACACTAATATAAATAGGGCATACTAGAAACTAAAGAAGTATCTAGGGCTATACCTTAGGGTATACTCCTATTTTAAACTATAGTTATATTTATTAACTAGGCCTTAATTAAATTATATAATAAGATTAATTAAAACTATTAGTAGGACTATAAGTAAAGTATATAAACCTCTTTATATATAATTCCCTTAAAACCTTTACTAAAAAGTTTTATATATATATACTTAATACCTATAATTAACTAAGCTATTACTAGCTCGAAGCTTAATAGGACTTAGGCAGTTAAAGTAAAAAGGGGAATAGTATAACTAAAACATCCCTTCTAAAAAAAAGCTTACTTATATTATTATACTATAAAGCTTTAAGTTATAGTTAACTTACATCTATCTAAAATGCTAGACCTTCCTAGCTCCGTTTAGCAATTATAGGACTACATTATTTAGTCCTATATCTATTGTAATTACAATAAGTTTATTTTATCTATCTACAAAGACTAAATACTTTAGCTTACATCATCTTACTACAATAGAGATTACTATAACTTCTTTAAACTACCTTACTATAGAAGCTATAATATATACTATTTTATATATTTTAATAATAGAAAGAGATAGGTTATATATATTTAACTAGCACCCTACCTTACCTTTAATAATAGAAAGCTTAAAGAGGAGATTATAGTAATATAGTAAGCCTACTTCTATTCCTCTCTATATTATAGGTAATACTAACAGCACCCCTTCTAGATTCTAATTCTAAAGATAATAATATATACTCTTATTAATAGCCCCGAGCCACTCTTATCATTCCTTATACTAGAATACCTTAAAGGTAAACAGCTTATATATACCTAACTATAAGATCTACTAGATAAGTAAGTAGATCGCATTTACAAGTCCCTAGCTAATATATATATCCAGTTAAAGAGGCTCAAGTTTCCTTCTATTAGATACCTTTCACACAACAACAATAGTTACAGAGTACAGAGCAAAACTATATCTATTAATATCAACATACAGGAGTTAGAGGGTCTTCACCCCTCAGTGATTTAAGCCTCTTATTACAGCAATACAGGACTCCTTACATCTACTAACAACTATATGGAAATGCTCTTAGATCTTACAGATAACGCCTTTATCAAGAGCTATAGCAGCATCTTCAGCGAGGAGGAGGGAGAAGATACACTCTACCATCTCAAGATTTTCTACAGGTATACTAACAAAAATTAAGTAAATCGCGACCTTAACTCTAGACCTTTCATATTAGTCTATAGAGACTTAGAGCTCCACAACTTAATATTTAATAAGAATATAGAGATCATCACTGTCCTCAACTAAAAATAGAGTCGCATTATCCCGCTCTAATTCTTTATTCCTCCATTATAGCTTAGAATCCCAGATACTACAAAGCTAGCTTATAAATTTATTTACTCAGAGTATATAAGATACTTTAACCGGTTTCTAGGTATTATAAGAAGTTAAGAACATAACAGGTTCAGAGATCAGCAGCTTACAGATAAGTAGGAGAAGGCAAAGAAGCACAGCAGGTTTCTCATCGCCAATATACTAGAAAATTAGATAGATATTAACTAGTTTACTAATCATTATATTAACTAGAAGTACTATAACAGCAAGGATAATCTTAAAAAGCATATTTAAGAATTCATAAACAAGGACCCAGCTCAAAAAGCCCTCATCATAGCAAAAGTAAGTTAAAGTACTAACTACCTAGCTAAAATCACTCACCTTAAGGATAGCCTAGATAAAAGTACCACAGGGGCAGGCCTTCCTCATTGCCCATAGTTTAAGTCTTTACATTCAATCTCCCCTAGATTAGTCTTAACTAATATAGTAGTTGTCTTAGTCAGTATATTATACCTTATTAGGAAGTATAGTATCTAACTGCCCTTCTATTAACAACTTCATTAGCTCTTCAAGCCTACTTAACTCTATCTCTACCTTAGCAAAGTCCTCTTCTAACTACTTAATAGTAACATTAAGTAAATCAATAACATCCTAGTAATCAAGGCTAGATGATACCTTATACTAAGCTCTTTTTACTATTTTCAAAGATAATAATATTTATTCTTAAGTCTTCTTATCTATAGAATCTAGTAGTTACTATATAGTATCTCTCTTGTCCTAGATTTTCTACTATATCTTATTTTTTAATCCTCTTAACCTTCTTAGCTTATTAATTTACTAGTTAGTTATAGCTACTAAAGGTAGTTAGTAAAAGGTTAACATTTCTAGAGGAGGCCTTATATTTACCTATATAATAGTACTTTTTACTAGACTTTATATAGCACCGAGCTATTAGATATATAGAAAGTAGCCTTAAGTTACTTATAAGTACTAATAAGACCATCTAGCGACAATGATTATTATTACTCTTCTAAGTTCTACAGCAAGAGTATAGAAAAAATATTAATTAGACTCTCTTCTTAGTAGTAGGCCACTTAGATTTATTTACAAGATAGTTAACTACCTGCGCCTTCTTCTAGCTCTTCGTATAAGTTCCGGGGGCCTACACTTATTCCATCTATCAAAAGTAATATACAAAGAGTAAAGCACTTTTATATCTATAGGACTAACAGACAGAGATAGTCAAGGACTTAAAGTATCAGAATTCTTATAGGCTTCTATCTATAATTTATCTACTACTATACTATAATTTTAATAATATCTTCTAGTACTTAGGTAGGGTATATTCTAATATTTCTTCCTATACTATATACAAGTTAAAGTATATTATACTACATTAAGCATCTAAACCTTTATATTACTCTAAATTAATATCTAAGAAGAAACTTTTATTTAAAAGATAACTATAGATATAAAGAAAGAAGCAGCTTAAGGTATCTAATCTAACTAGTAAATCCTTTAAGACTACCTACATAGTTTACAATTTAAAGTATAAGAGAAAGTAAAAGGCAATCTAAATAGATAGACAGATCACAGGAGGTATAATATAGAGCTACTATCATATAACCTTCCTACTAAACTAGAAAGTACTAGCTTACACTTTATAAAATAAAGATCCTCCATTCCTCTATACCTCTTTATACTAGGAATCCTAAGTAAAGTATATTCACTTACATACTCCACAAGACTAAAGCTACAACAACTAATACAATTTAGTAAGTCAGTAGGGCATCTAGTAAGAAGCTCCTCAGGAAAATTCTTTCTAGCCCTCTTTAATATCTAATAGGTCTCATTATAAGGCCCATCCTCTTCCAGAGACTACATCGTATTTCTTAGTCCCTAGTTTAAGCCCTCTAGAAAGCATACTACAAGGTAGGCTTACTTATAAAAGCTCGAACTAAAACCTTTAAATATCTTATATAACTCTATATATTTTAAGTAGAAACTACCTCTACACCCTAGCTACATCCTTTCCAGTAGCCATACTATATTTCCTTAGCCCCTTAGCTTAAAGCCCCTTCTCCTATATTTACCTAGAGCATTTATCCTTCTACGTTCCCGACTTAAAGGTTTCTAGTTCGAGGACTTATAGTTCTATATAATTTCAGCCTTCGACACCATAATATCATAGAATATATTACTAGACAGAAGTAAAGTAAAACTAAGATATCACCTAAAGGTAACTTAGGGATATATTATAGCTATAGTAAACTATAAATTATACCTTAGATAAGCCACGCTTAGTATATATACAACTTATAATTATAGAGAAGTCGCCTTTAGCCGAGGCTATAGATAGATTCTCCTCCTCTATTATAAGTTCATCTCCAAACAGAAGTATATAGTTAAACTCCTTATTACCTTTAAGTACTATAATCTCTCTACTATAGCTAAAGCAAAGGACTTAACTATAGAACTTCTTAAACAATATAAAGAAGTACTTAACCTCATCTTTAAGATTAATAGTTTTAAAGAGGTCAGATACCTCCCAGCTAATAATATTTTAGACTTCTCCTACTTTAATTTTCATACTCTCTCTATCCTCTCTTAAAAATATCCTTACTTAGTCTTTTAGAAAGTCCTACTCTACTCTAAAGTCCTCTAGAGCCTTAAGCATCTTTACAACACACAGTAAATATCTATTAATATAGAAATCCTAGTCAGATTCCTCTTTAGCTAAGCCTAGAACAAAAAAGTCAAGAGCTCAAGATCTACTTAAAACACAGCTATTATCTACTATTACTACAATAAGGGAAATAGAATTAGAAAATACTAAGAAGAGATAGACTACAGGATTAAGCCTATCCTTTACTACTACTAACAAACCAGGGGACATCTAAGTAATAGATCTAGTATCTCTTACTATAAGTCTCCCTATTATATTCTCAAAGATCTCTATAGGGAAGGATTTAAGTAAAAAATAATTAATAAAGTATATATAGTAAGAAGCTAGAACTAGCTCTAACTAATAAATATTATTACCTTCTTTAAAAGCTTTTTTATATTATTAGTAATATTTTATAAGCTCTTTTATAAAATACTTAATAGTAATATAGGGAAATAAGTTATTTAAATTAAAAAGGTATTTATTAATCTAAAACTCTAAGATAGCATCAATATATTTCAAATATATACTAGGGGACTTAGATTTTAGTTCTATTAATACTTTTCTCTAGGCCCATTCAGGACAGTCATTTAGAATAGTTACAAGATTATAAATATTATTTTTATAAACCCTTAGAATATAATAGATATTAGATTACTCCTATATTATATAAAGTATATTATAAAAATTTAATCTATTCTAGTATATAAAGCTAAGATCTAATTTATACTATAGATTATCTAGATAGGCTATATAAAGAGAATTTATCTTATTATAGACTATATTAAAAATTACTAACTTTTAAATTAGTATAGTATTAAATAGTAGAATTAATAAAGATAGATCTTCTATTTAATAGATAGGACTAGTCTATAAATTTTATCCTATTAGCAGTACCTCTTTAGAATAGGCACTCTCTTTAATTACTACATTAGGATCTATCCCCAGGGGCCATATTCTAAGATAGACTATATTATATATTATCCAACTAGGCTATTAGCTAGGCTATATTCTAGGTCAAGTTTTAGGATTTAATAGGCTACCTCTAAAACAGGCAGTCTATAGACTTATTTTAGGAATAGTAAAATAGGTAGGCAGTAAGTATTTTAAAGATAAGATAGGTAGGTAGTAAACTTTAGTAAGAAGAAGATAAAATAAGTAGGTAGTAAATTATTAAGATTATTTAACTAAATAGCCCCAAGTCAGGTATTTCACCTTAGCAAACCCTAAAATATTCTTAAGTTTACAAATAAGAATTTTACTTTTCCTAGATTAGTTAAATTTCCTCTAGTAAATAAATAACTTAAGTTTATTTTATAGTAAGTAAATTATATTCTAGTACTAAAAGCCTACTAGAATATCTAAGCTACCTTCTTATTTAACTATTAGTTTATAAAGGACTTATATATTAGATTTTCATATAGGAAGCTAAGCATATATACATTAGTATACAAAGGACACCTTTAACATAAAGGAAAGCAATAAATCTTCAGAAAGCTAAACCAGCACTATAAAGTCAAATGCGATTATACTGCCTAGGTTCTCCATCTCGATTTAATATATCCTTAGTATAGTACATCAGTTCTTAGGTTTTCTAGGATTAGAAACACCTTTTCAAGGCCTTAAAAACAACTAGAAACATAGCTTCTAAGTTTATTTATATTATCTTTATAGCTTCTAAGTTAGTCCTAAAGTTATTAGTAGCAAATCCGAAGTTAAAGTACTTCTTCTTCAGCTGTCTTCTTATATTTCAATTCAAGTATTACTATATCCTTCCACTTACATAGCCTTTTATTAAGTTTATTATTTTCTTTCTCAAGTTAATTTATCCTTATATTAAAACTTATATCTTAGTATTCTACTTATAAGAAAAAGAGTTAGACAATATTTCTAGTCAGTAAGCTTATCATTATATATACATTTAAGAGTAAAAAAGTAAAATCTAATAGTATATTCAATACAGCTTCAAAGGTTACCCCAACATCTTTATAAAGTAGCTTATAAGTACTAATAGAATAGTTACTTAACTTTTTCAAGAACACATTATAAAGAAATTACTCCTTCCCTAGCAAAAACTTTTATATATATAAAGATTTAAGTCGAATTTCTAATAGCTTTATTTTAAATCCTAACTTATTATCTTTATTAAGTTAGTAGAGTTTATAAAAGGAATTAATTATCTTTATAAATATAGTTCAATAATAGCTCTTAGCATTTCTACCTAAGTCATCTATATTCTACCTAAATATTTTCAGTAGCTAGTTACCCTTACTACCTTACCTTATATAATATAACTCTACTAATATCTTTTTTCAAGATTACTTAGTTAAACCTAAATTCGCCCTCTCCTTTAGGATACTTTATCTTATAGGCCTTTATTGCCCCTATTCTAATATCTTTCTTCTTAACCTAGCTATTATTACTCTCTAAGTAATCTTTCTACTTTACTTTATACTATATTCTCCTACTAATTTAACTCTTAGCGATAAGGTCCTCAACTTCAAACTTATTATTACTTTAGTCAGAGGCCAATCTCCAACTACTACTACTCAATATTCATTACTAAGATACTCTCTACTAAACTTAGAATCTAGTTTAACTTTCCTATTAATACCTCTTACAAGAGAACAAATTAACTTTAATAACTCTAATAACCCCAGGGCAATGAGAGTATAGTCGTGGACAGTATTGTGAAGATATACCGTTATTCTCCAGTTTCCCGATATAGCCTTAGATATAGCCCTGCTAGTTCCAACGTATTTTGAACTGATATATCTATACCAGTGCTGGGAGATTTTCGTCCCTGAGGTAGAAATCTCTCTATTATAGGACTAATATTTTATTTTTTTATAGTATAATTTTCAAAAGCTTATTAATAGAGTTATAGTCTCTAAAGGCTTTATATACTAAGAGACAGGCGAGAAGGGAAAGCATAAGGTTAAAGTAGAGAATTCTAGGTTAATTATTTTTATTACTTTTATATAATATATATTATAGTCTATAATACTAAGATTAGAGTAAAATCTTTAAATATAAACTTTACTTCTTACCTCTTATATAGTATATTAGTTATATTTTTAGTATTGTAAGTAAGCTAGATAGTAAATTCTAGTAGTCCTACTTTATTAATAAAAGTAATAAAGATAAAATCTTTATTAAAGTTAGTTAATACTAATATACTCTTTCTAAATAGACCTTTAAATAACTTACTTTAAAATAAAGGTCTCTACTTATACCTCTTTAATAGTTAAATTTAATATACTCTCTAATATAAGAAGAAGAATATATATTTACTAAGAATAGACCCTAGATATTTATAATTATTTCTAGATACTTATATTTAATTTAATTCTCTATAAAAAGCTATCTTATATAATTTAGTAATATAGTTTTTATTATAAATTTCTTAGGCTATTTAATCTTAAATATCTCTATTTCTTCTACTAATAGCTTATTAATAAACTATTAATAAAGTTAACTTCTACTTTACTAGATAAATAAGATATTAGGAATAGGATTTATATTTATACTACTAAATTTACTATTTCCTTTAATATTAAGTTTTTAGGATAGAGGTATTAAAAGGTAGCTATAAAGTTATTCTAGGTCTTTTATATAGTTTTTAAACTAGAGATATTAATACCTTTCTTATTATTAATTATGTATATTACTTTCTATATAATGTCTTTTAGAAATATAAGATTATATAGTAAAAGTTTTAGATCTTAAGAGTTTTCTTCCTTTTACTATACTTAAACTTATAAAGTAATAATATATACTAGTATAATATAAATAGTAATAGAAATAATGATTAACTATTTAAAATATATTACTATCTTTAGAAATTCTAATATATTACCTAATATAAACTACTTAGGATAGTATAATAAGGGCATTGTCTATAAAACTAGGCTTAACTGTAAATCTTTATACCTTATAGACTAGAATAGAGATAGTAGATATAATATTATTATTATTTCTAAGTCTAATAAAGCCTTTAATATTTAATATATATTCTATAACTAAATAATAAATATATTTAGTTTTAATACTAAGACTAAGATAGTATTATTTATATATATATAGGGCTAGGGAGTTAGTTACTATAACTTAGGTATAAGATTTTTAGATATTAAGTAGGTATTATTATAAGTTTTAAAATTAAAAATACTAATTATTCTAAAAGTAATAATAGTAGGGTAGACTATATATACTTAGAGAAAGATAATAAGATTATTAGTTAGCTTAATAAGTTAGGGGGGCTTTAATAAATAAATTAAATTAAGTTTAATATTAGTAAAGACTAGGCTAATTATTTTTAAGCTAATATAAATAATAAGCTATACTAATATAGTTATCTTAAGGCCTTAATATTTAAATACTTACTTCTAAGCTCCTATACTAAGTAGTAGTAAAGATAACTTTATATAGATTAATAAGTTTATAGATAATATTTAGTATAATATAGGCCTTATAAAAATTTCAGGTAGCTTATTTTAGTAGGATTATAAGAGGCTACTATATCTAGGTTTATTCTCTAGGCTAAACCTTTACTTCCTAAATTTAAGTAGAGTAGGCTAAGTAAATATAATAGAGGTTAATCTTAAAATAGCTCTTAGTTAGACTTAGTTTAATAGCTACTTATAAGGAGGAAATAATAGCCCTATTACTAATCTAGGTATTCTATAGTTCTAAGCCCTAAGGCTACTAGCGATCGGTAATAGTAGTAGTAGTAGTAGTAGTAATCTATACTTATAACTAATACTTAACTACTACTTCTATAATAATAAATTCTTCCTTCTACTATTTATAATTAGTAGCTAAATAAGTAATAAGCTATTTTATAATTCTATATAAGGTTATAGTATAATTATCTATAGTATAAAACTATAGTTTAACTCTAAGGTCGTTTATAGCTTCTAGTTTACCTACTTAGATAATATATAGTCTCTAGTATAAGATATATAAAATCTTATAGGTTATAATATAATTTCTTAAGATCTTTTTAAGGTAAAGATAGAAGAAATATAACTTATAGGCTCTTACTTCTAGCCTAGGCTAGGTTATATTTAAATAAAGTTAAATAATAAGAGATTATTTAATAAAGATAGTAATATAAAAGCAAGATACTTATAATTATTATATATTATAACTTTTATATATAATAGCCTAGTTATTTAATATTAAGTAAACTTATACTTTATTAGTTATATAAATATTCCTCCTAGCTTTTATAAATTATATAAGGTTAATATACTAATAGCTTAGCTCTCTAAGACTAAGCTTATAAATAGAAAAAGAATAGTTAATATAAACTATTAATAAAAATATTACTTCGATTTTATATTAAAATTAGAATTTACTCCTTATATATTATATAATAATTAACTATAAAGTAATATAAATAATAATTATATAGAGGTACCTCTTATATTAAGTTTTCTAATTCTTAAACCCCTCCTGTATATAAAGTATTAACTTTTAATTATATTATAATAATATTATTACTACCTCTTATCACGACCCGGCCGTAATTTAGGCCGCCCAGGGCGGCGAAGGATAGTAGAATTAGAACAAGGTCACGTGGTCGCTCCTTGGTAGTGCGACTAGGCGGTCATACTAGAAGCGACTAACTACATGTAAGGAAAGCGACTAAGTAGTTGCTAGGAAAGCGATTAAGTACTTAAAGAGCGACTATATACTAAAGATAGATAGAAGGAGTGTTTATATAAGGCTATAATATTTCCTATTAGTCTAGTTATCTTCTAAACTCTTTAATAGTTAATATAAGTAATAACTATACCCTATACTTATATATATACTCTTAATACCTATTACTATAAATACTACTTAACTACCTTACTTATCCCTAAACAGGGCCCCCTACTATCTCTATACTTACCTATTCTATTAACTAGCTAGAATTTAAAGTATTAGGATTATAATATATTAACTACTCCTATTTAGTAAGTAACCCTATCTAGTAGTATATTAACTATAAAGTAATATGTTAACTACTAAGGAAAGTACTACCTTTATAGAAGATATAAAAAAGACCTATATAGCTCTTTAGAAGGAAAAGAACTAGCTTAAAGCTAAAAAGAAGCAACTTAAATATAAGCTATTTACTAGTAATAACTATTTAAGTAGTTAAAGGACTAGGTTACTTACCTCTAATATAAGATCCTAGCCCCTAAGCCCTATAATAAAAAGAAGGAAGTACTCTAAGGATTCTTAATATAGGCCTAAGCCTACCTCCTATACTATTACCTTAACCTTAATAAAGAAGAAGATTAAATGCTTACTATTACTATATTCCTTACTAGGGATATCCTAACCTAGTTTAAACCCTAGATAAAAGACTATTTAGAAAACTCCTTAAGTAAAAACTAGGATAAAGAAACCTAAAAGCTTTTTAGAAAATATAAGGACTTTAAATAAACTTTAAACGATACCTTTAATAACTTAGATAAAAAATAAGCTAATAAATAATAACTTAAGAACCTATAATAAAAGAAAGCTACTTCTTAGTATACTACTAAGTTTTAATAGGTAGCATCTTACCTTAATTAGGAAGATAAGCTCCTAATAGCCTAATTTTATACTAGACTTAAAGATAAAGTTAAAGATAAACTATATAAGATAGATTAACTAGGAGACTTATCTAAGTATATTACTATAGTAATATATATTAATAACTAATAATATAAATAATATATAGAAAAACAAAGATAAGGGTAATTTTATATTAAGAAAAAGCCTACTTATAAAATTACTATATAGGGAACCTATATAGAGCTTATAGAACTTAGTACTAGCACTATAAAGCATACTATCTTTAAAAAGCTTAAAGAAAAGATAGGAAAATACTATAAATATAGATACTATAACTATTATATAAGAGAATACTAGATGAAGCACAAGCCTAATATTATAATCCTAACACTTCGGGTTTTAGCTAATTAATAAAATAGGTAAGTACTAAGATAGTAGGGGCCCTATTTAGGAATAAGTAAAGTAGTTAAGTAATATTTATAATAATAAATATCAAAAGTATATATATAAGTATAAAATATAGTTATTACTTATATTAATTATTAAAGAGTCTAAAAAATAACTAGACTAGTAGAAAATATTATAGCCTTATATAAGTACTCTTTCTATCTATTTTTAATATATAATTACTTTTTAAATATCTACCTAATTACTTTCCTAATAACTACTTAATTACTCTCCTTATATATAGTTAGTTACTTCTAGTATAACTACTTAGTTATACTACTAAGAAGTAACTACATAACCTTATTCTAATTCTACTATCCTTCGCCACCCTAGGTAGCCTAAATTACAACTAGGTTATAATATAATTTCCCCTCTTCCTTAATCTTTATCTCTAAAAACCTATTAGTTCTCTCCTCTTTTTTTTAGTAAGTCTTTATACTATTATCTCCTTTTTATTATACTAACTTATATTTCTAAATCTTATTTTTGAATAATTTCCTTTAAAATAAACTATAAGTATTTTATTTAAGTAGTAGATAATATCCTTTCTTATTAATATCCTTTTAAGATATTAAAGTATACTACTTACTTTAATTCCTATACCCTTTATAAATATATTATATAAAAAAAATAGTTTTATTATAACTATTATATCCTTCTTTATTATACTAATTATAATATTAAGAGAATTATAGATTTTACCTATTAGTCCTCTTTTCTTCTAGCTACTTTCTTTCTTACTAATATACTTCTTAGTTAACTACTTAAAATAAAAGTAGTTCTATATTATAAAAGAAGAATAAGAGGTAGAGGTAGTACTTTAGGCTACCTTATCTTATATTACGAAAATTTACTAGGAGAAGGAGCTTTATAAAAAGAAAATATTAGAGATTATTAGGCTAGGGATAGAGTAGGTAGCTAAGGAGGATACTATAGAGAGTACTACTACCTCTATCCCTAGTTTAGAGATTAATTAGAGTTTATTAATAGATCTAATACTATTAGATCTTTTAGTTTTATTAAGTTTCTCTAGTAATGGTCTATAAGGAGTTATAGGCTTTCTATTAAGTATTTAATAGCTTTCTAAATATTATTACTTTCTTTATAGTTTTTCTATTTAACTAAATATTTAATAATATCTTTATTATTTTATAAGTTAGTAATTCTTTTTACTTTAAAGATTTCTTATTCTTTAATTTTAAATTAAACTAATTTCCCTAATAATATATTTTTATAAGCTAGTTTAAGTAGTACTATATAGAATACTAAATAGTTATCTATACCTTCTAGTAATTCTAGCTTATAGTTAACTTCTAAAATTTTCCTTTTAACTAAGAAGAGTCCTAATTTCTAATAATTAAGTTTATTACTTAATCTTATTATTTTAATTTAAAGGTCCTTAGTCCCTAGTTTCTTTTATAATAACTAGACCTTATTTTCCCTCTTAAAAATTAGTCTCTTAAGCTACTTATTATTAGTATAGTACTTTATTTTCTACTAAATAAACTATAGTTCTTCTTTTAACTATCTATATAATTCCTTTATTTTATCTATTATAAGGATTACTTATTTTACTTATATTTTTATACCTATAAGCTTAAATCCTATCTATAGTTTAATATTATAATTAGTATAGAATAGTAATATTTTAAAGCTTTCTAATATATTAATATTATAAGCTTTCTAGGCTAGAGGTAGTAGTAATACCTAGTTATCTTACCCTTAGTTAATATAGTACTATAAGTATATTTTAAGTATCTAGTTTATCTATTCTATTTACTTTTATATTTCTAGATAATAGATAGTAGATAACTTATAGTTAATTCCTATTCTATCTAATAGGCTCTACTAGAAGTAAGAGTATAAGGTATAAGTAAGAGTATACTATAGTACGGGACTTGCCGTCAGATGACTCAGCTGCGGAACCTGGTCGGAGCACGGTCGGAGACAAAAGAGGTTCCCGGACCGTAGAAGTCAGATAAGAGGGCAAGTTAAAGTTTTGATCATCAATTAAGTTTTAGTTGAGCATATACTTCTTAGTGACACTGGTCTTTCCTCGAGCTATATACAGTATATCCTTACAAGGAGATAAATACTTTACCTCTATCTAAGTTAATATTTTCTAATAGGTTATAGTTTACTACTATAGTTTATAGGAATAGCTTTATAAATTATAGTACTTTTATAGATTTATTATAAAGTATAAAGTAGGTATACTTTATTAGCTTATTAATTACTACTATAATACTATTATATTTAACTCCTATAGCTAGATCTTTTAACTTTAATAATTTAATAATAAAATTAATAATAATCTTCTACTATAGTATTTTTAGTACTAGTATAGGCTATAGTTACCTATAAGGCTTATAAAGTTAGTTTTTATTTTTTCTATACTAAGGGTATCTAGTTATAACCTTAGTAGTTACTTTTTTAAAATATAGGATATAATATCTCTTTAATACCTTCTTTATAGTTTTTATAATTCCTAAGTACTTATTATATAGTACTTTATAGATTGCTTAGATAAACTTTTCTATTAGGTTTAAGGGCACTGTTGTTTATATTTGCTCTTAGGTTTCTATTTAGTCTTATAACTTAAGGTTTATATAATAGTTCCTAATTTCTTTTATAATTAAGTTAATCTATTATATTTAGTAGCTTATAGCTAGCTATTATAAGTTTCCTTCCTTATTATAGTAAAGGAGGGTATTTATTTCTCTTAGTACTTTTTAAAAGTAGTCTAGCCTCCTATTAAGAATATCTACTCTTCTATTTTCTTTCCCTTTAATATATATAATTCTAAAATTATACTTAGATAGTTCTTTTACCTATTATACTTATTATCGATTAAGTTCCTTTATTATAGTAAACTCTATAAGGTTCTTACAGTTAAAATATATTATAATTAGGTATTTAGCTTTAGTAAGGTAGTATCTTTATTTTTTAAATACTTTAATAATAGTTATTAGTTCCTTATTAGGAATAGTATAGTATAGTTTAAGTCTACTAAGTTTCTTTAATATAAATACTACTAGGTAGATTATACTATTCTTATTTTATTATCTTAATTATATACTTAGTCTATAATCTAATATATCTATTTCTATTTTAAAGGGTTTTAAGAGGTCTACCTAGTAGAATATAAGTTATTTATATATTAATTACTTAGCTTTTTAGAATACTTCCTATTCTTCTAGTCCCTACTAGAATAGTTTATCTTTCTTAGTAAGTTCTATAAGAGCTTATATATAAGTACTATAGCCTTCTAGGAATTTCCTATAGAAGTTAAAAAATCTAAAAAATCTTTTAACTTCTATAATATTAGTTAGTACTAGCTATTTTAAAATAGCTCCAACCTTTAGTTCTTATATCTAGATTTTTCTAGGCTAGATTATATATAGTAAAAGATAAAATAGGTGTCGCTTTTTTTTAGAGTTAACTTTTTTAGTACTGCGAGGTAGAGCTATTTCCTAAATCCTGGATGTAGGTCACCTTGTACTAGAGAGGTACTAAGTGAACGAAACCTAACAAATTGTCCAAAAGTATTTTAAATCGTTTGCCCCCCCATTTTCCTTCCTCTCCATCTTCATCTTCTTTTATCCCACTAGTAGTACGCTTTATATCAGTCGCAATCATGGCGCCACCACTTGATCTAGCATAGCATCTCCTAATCAAAACCCTGCTTAAAAAAGGATTTAATACTAAGTTAATAGTTACAAAAGCGTCATGCAATATTCGCACTGTTTAGAGAATCTAAGAAAGACTACAGTGTAAGGTGCACTCCTGAAAAAAAGCTTGCCTTAGTCGCTGTAGCTGCATTATAGCACCTATGCAGGAAGCCCTCTATAATATACTAATTGAATGGCTAGGAATATATTAGTACGAAATAGTAGACTTCTTCTATTATAAATTTGAGAAATAAGTATTAGAAAAAATAGTCAGCCAGACCCTTCGCTTAATTAGCTGGATGAGAAAAACGATCTATCGCATCATATAACAATAAGATGCTAACCTTCACGATCATTATCTACATAGGATATCATAGTATAAGTCCTACTAACTTATCTTTATTGATGAGTCTGGCTGTAATAGAAGAGCTAGGTACTAGTGATAGAGGTAGTCTCTAAAGGGGACCTACCTTATTAAGGTAATAAAGTTTAGTTATAGAAAAAGATAACACATTCTTCTAGTATATATATAAGATAGTATCCTACTAAGGCGAGTATACTAGGGCTCAATAGACAGTAAATTGTTTAAGGACTTTATAGCCCAGCTACTACATTACTGTAGCAGATATCTAGAGCTAAAATCTATAATTATAATAGATAATACTACTTAGTATTATTTAGAGAATATCTAGTAAATATACTAGGAGGTAGGAGTAGTTATAGAGTTCCTATTACTGTACTTACCTGACTTTAACCCTATTGAGGAGTACTTTGGGGTGTTAAAGTAATTTATTAAGAAAAAATGGTATGAGAATAAAGATTTCATTGTAAGAGAGTTTTAGATGTTTCTGGAGTGGTGTGTCGATGTAGTGGGTGATAACGCGGACATGGCGGAGAGCTACTTTCGCTACGCGGGTATATATATTACGCCCATTCTAAAATAATATAGATACTTTAAAATAGATCTAAGATATAGAAATTCTCTCTCCTATACTTTAAAGGTCCTTTCCCTCTTGTAGGAATTTCTTGATGTTGCTTATAAATTGCAATATAATACCTGGTTTTACGCTACTTTTAACTATCAAATTTATAGTAATATTTAGGTACTGTAAAGTAGAATTTAGTTTAAGGAATTGATCTAATGTAAACTAATTTGTAAATTATAATGCCTCTCTCTATCTGTTGCTCTCGACTTGTTTTAGACTCTAGTTATAGTACTCCTCAAGTTTACCCTACCTATCCCTGTCTATATCTCGAAGGTCGATACTATAAGTCCTCTCGGCTATATAGTAGTAACTATACTAGGCTAAGATATTTCTCTTCTGCTTCTAACTACTATCTAGAACCTCCTTTTTGATATTTGGTAGTATCTTAATTGTAATATCGACCTTATCTTCTATATCCCCTACTTATATATTTCTTTAATATGATTGCTAATAGCCTCTAGATGTCTTAGTAGTAATCTATAGTAATTTCCCTATCTATCTAACTAGTAGTGTAGTCCTCCTTACTTATAGGATTGGCGTTAGTAATAATAATACTTGTAGACCCTAGTCTAAAGACTAGCTATAGTATCTCTCTAGAGCCTCTAAGCTTTAGTTATACTTTTCTTTCCCTTCTTATTCTTTACTATTATAAAGTTACCTATAACTTATTTATAAATAAGCTTTATATTAAAGGTAATTTTTCTCTCCTTTATAAATAAGTTACTAAGACCTTTAAGATAGTAATCTATAATATCCTAATCTATCTCCATTTTTAGGTATCGTTCTAATATACTATATTAGTAGCTTTTTTTAATAGATATCTTAATAATTATTTCTTTATATATATAACTCTCTCCTAGGAATTTATTTTTATCTTTTAGTAAACTTTTAAGTTATACCTAGAACTTATCTTACTAGAAATTACCTAGAGCGAGGACGAGATTAAGGTAAGTGCCTAAACTAATATACCTAGCTCTAATATTCTTATACTAGGAGACCTTCTACTAAAAGTTATAAAAGATATATTCTAGAGTATTTTTATTATAATGCTTATCATGTTCCTAGTTATCTAGCTGGAGGAGCGGTAATAGGCTGTTACTATTTGGCTGATCGGGTTGTCTGGCGGCTGGGCTGGTAGCAAGCTAGACAGCTATACTACTACTAGAAGTTAGAATCTTAGGGGTTCTATAATTAAAATGATTATTATTAAATAAAGAAAAGTTAATATTCTCTATAATAATATACCTCGTAGTTAATAAATTTAAACTTTTAGGTATATATTATTAGTTTACTCGTCCTACCTACTAGGTATAGAAAGAGGACACGTGGCATTTTCTTTAACTATTTCTACGCGTTTCTAAGAGCTTCTATAGATCTATTATTTATTAATTATATAACTTGATTACTAATTAGTACTACTTACTAAGCTATCTAATTGCGAGGCTAATTTTATCTTAGGAATATTGGTACTGGGAACGGACTATACTGTAATAGGTATTGCCCTTTTTAATAGACGCTTTGACTAGAGCTCGTTAGTGGTAAG
Organism: Scedosporium boydii; assembly: GCA_002221725.1. Classification (NCBI taxonomy): domain Eukaryota; kingdom Fungi; phylum Ascomycota; class Sordariomycetes; order Microascales; family Microascaceae; genus Scedosporium; species Scedosporium boydii. The sequence goes on from NJFT01000087.1 coordinate 119,316, forward strand.
GAGGTTGCGGCATCTGACTACCCTGTTATGTCTTCTTCTAGTAAGAGAACCCGACACTAAACCATTCCTAGAGCGGACCATTTCCCTAAGCGACTAGTCATCTCTGTATAAAAGAATGCGACTCTTGATGCATGACGAGAATAGAGAGCTCCACTTAATAGGGGACCTATTTGACTACATCCCCCTATATATAATACTCTTATATACCTGGAGTTAAAATACGACCTAAGAGGTTACCTTCGAAGATATAAAAAAAGGTATAGGGAAAGATAAGGTAGGCTATAGTAAGATCGAATTCTATATAAAATAAGTAGAATAAGATAGGTTATAATACTTCTAAGTAGATACTTACTATATCGATAAGTTATCAAGCTATAAGCTCTAGGTATTAATAAATTCTATATTTTAATAGTATTATAATACTACTTAATATTATATATACTTATCTAATATCTTAAAAAATAATAATTAATCTGACTACTTATAGAAAGTAGCTTTCTAAAATAGCTAATAGCTAACTAGGAGCTAGATAATCTAAGAGCTTCTTATTCTAGTATTAGTAAAGTTCTTCTTATAGGAGAGGATATAATTTAGTAATAAATAATCTCTTAAGTAGCTTATTTATAAATAAACTAGGATATTTATTTTAGTAATTTAAAAGGAAAAAGCCCTTTTTAAGTTTACAGTTAATAAGCAATTCTTATAAGCTAAGGTATATTATATTAAGCTTATAGAAGATAGGGTATACTATCTTTAAAGTATTTTTAGTATATTTATACTACTTCTCTATAGTAAGGGAAAAGATAATATACTATACTATCTTTAAAAAGAGATTAATAATACCCTAAAGTACTAAGGTTTATCCTTATACTTATACTCTTTAAAAATATAACCTACTAATAATAAATAAAATAGCTCTAGAAACTCTATACTTATCTATACCTAGATCGTAAAGACTAAAATCTACTATAAGCTAGAGAAATATATAAATAGTTTATAAACTATCCCCTCTTCTAAACTTAGCAGCGAAGTAGTATAGCTAGCTTACTCTAGGTATCTACTAACCCTAGATATAGGAAGTCGGTTCTAGCGAAGTACTTAGTAGATAAGGTAATACTAAGTACTATAATGAGAATGATATGCTACTTCTTCTTTAAGGAAGACTTTAAAGACTAGAGATCTTTAGTAACTATACTATACTTAATATTATATTAAATCTTTAACTAGTATCTAGCCTCTTTTTTAGCCTAGATCCTTAAGAAGTTTAAAGATAAAGGAGATAAATTGCTAATATCTTTTAGTAATCTCTAGGATATTCTTATCTCTACTATAACTAGCTATAAGTATAGAGAGATTATCTATATCTTTAATACTCTAGATAAATATAAGGCTCTAGAGTAAAATTAGGTAATTAATATTATTAGTAAGTTCTACTTAGATATAATAACTTATATTCTAGTAATAAAATTTATCTTAATTAGTTAGCCTTATTTAGATATTAAAGTAGGACTTTAAAAGTTAAAATATAAAATACCTATAATATACTTAAATAGAGAAAGCAAGGAGGAAGTAGGTAAAATTTCCTATAAAATTAATATAGTTATTAAAAGTAGAATAATAGGAATAGATAGACTTAGTAAGAAGGAGTAGGCTATACTTAAGGAGGAGCTTACCTAGGTACTAAACTATACTTACCTCTAGATATATCTTATCTTTAATAAGATTTAGAGAGCTATTCTCTTCTCTCTAATAAAAATTCAATTAGAGGTTTATAATATTCCCTAAATAGTTAATAAGGTATATAAGAGGATCTTATTAAAAAGTTAAGATACTTACCTTACTAAAAGGCTTCTCTATATTATTATTACTATAGTAAGGCTACTTACTTTATAGGAGATAGCTATTACTTTAATAATAGCTCCTATATATTATTTATTTAATAATCTAGAGCTAGTATTAGAGGTATAATTCTATAAAGATATTAGGAAGCTTTATAGACTTTTTATAGTAGTAGTTAATTTAAAAGTCTAGCTCCTCTATTAAATAGCCTGCGAATTTTTAGTCTACTAACTATTATTATAGTCCTTGCCCTCGCCTTTACCTAGTAGTATAGCTTTATAGTAGAAGTTTTTACTTTACCTAAAAGAATCTAATTATATCCTAGCTAAAATCTATCTACTATAGCTCTCCCTCTTAGATTTTAGCCTCTAAAGCCTTTAAGTAAGCCTAAAAAGGGAATAATATATTACTAAATATATACTTCTAGGGTATATAGCGTGTTTCTAGGCTAATTACTTTTATAATAGTAATTAGGAGAATTTAGATAGAATAGTAAAGAAGGCATTATCCTATTTTAATCTAAAATTACTAGCTTCTTTAACATAGTTTAAAATATATTAAACCCTTATAATAGAAGTAAGACTGCGGAGCTTTATGCTACTAGTGATTACGTACTATTTTAGGCTTAGCATTATAGTATAGCAGCTTCTCGAGGCCAGCGCCAATGTAAACGTGAAGGAGAACGATGGCAGGACGCCTCTTCACTACACTAGTAGGAACAGCCACGATGCTGTGGTGTAGCAGCTTCTCGAGGCCGGCGCCGATGCGAAGGCTAAGGCTAACTATAGCAGGACGCCCCTCCACCGGGCTTGTGAGAACGGCCACGATGCTGTAGTGCAGCAGCTTCTCGAGGCCGGCGCCGATGCTAACGCGAAGGCTAAGGATAACTATGGCAGGACGCCCCTCCACTGGGCTTCTGGGAACGGCCACGATGCTGTGGTGCAGCGGCTTCTTGAGGGTGGCGCCGATACAAATGCGAAGGCTAACGATGGCTGGATGCCCCTTCACTGGGCTGGTGAGAACGGCCACGATGCTGTGGTGCAGCAGCTTCTCGAGGCTGGTGCTGATGCGAATGCAGAGGCTAACTATGGCTGGACGCCCCTTCACTGGGCTTCTGGGAACGGCCATGATGCCGTGGTGCAGCGGCTTCTCGAGGCCGGTGCTGATGCGAATGCGAAGGCTAAGGATAACTATGGCAGGACACCCCTTCATTGGGCTTCTGAGAACGGCCATGATGCCGTGGTGCAGCAGCTTCTCGAGGCCGGCGCCGCTTCCGGAGCGGCCACGACAACTATAGCGAAGTAATAAATGAACTTGGACACCTCAAGTAATTATATTATTTCTATTCTCTTTGTAGAAGAACGTGTCTGGGGATATGTTACTTATATAGTTTGCCTTTTGATGGGGCGAATATTTATATAGAAGATGGATGATGCTGGACATAGTATCTAGTAAGAACTTATGATATTCTACATATGTATCACCATCCGCTCAGACAGGGCGTACGGGCTTTGTTAGACCAACTGAACGCAAGCCACATTCGTAATCAAGTATACGAACCTTGTACTCCGCAAATGGCGTCGCGTTAACGAAGCAGTCGGTATACAATGGCGGGTCATCTCGCCTCAATGAAATGGCGCGACCGACTTGTACAGCATTTTACTTCTTCATTTTCTTCTCATAATACCGCAGAAGTAATTTTTAATTTTATTCAGGTTATGTAATTAACGAACGAGGGATCTGTAGAAGCCCTTAGAAACCCATAGAAACTGTCCTCTTTTCGTATATATAGTACCTAGATAAGACAAGTAAACTAACAATATATACCTGAAACTAGATTTATCTAGATTACTATCTCTCCTACTATAATATGATTCTCTCGATGGCGCATACACTATAGGAGGCTTCTGAAGCATTTTAATTAAAATACGCTATGCCGCATCTAGCTGCGGTGCCATGATCGGGGCTAGTGCATGGAGCGACTTTGGCGGGGATAGGAAGAGAGGGAGAAAAGGAAGGAAGAATAAGTAAGTGGGGTGGGCTTGTAGCGAGTTAAAAAAGATACTTTTTGTTAGGTAGCAGACACTATCAGTACTTCCTAATTATAAAAGGTATAAGATAACCCTACAACTACATCCAGGAAACGGGCCTACCCCACTATACTAAAAAAGTTAACTAAAAATTTTAGCGACACCTATTTCACCTTTTACTATATCTAAAAAAAGTCTACTTACTATTTATAGAATTTATACTTTACTAGTTCTACTAATAGCTTAGCTTCTTATAGTTTATATAAGACTTTATATATATATTCTTTATATTCTTTTAATACCTTTAAAAAGATAAAGATATTATCTAGGTATATAATTATAAAGTTATCTAGGTATTCTCGTAAAATATAGTTAATTATTATTTAGAAACTTATAAGGGTATTTATTAATCTAAAAGGTATAACTAAGTACTTAAAGTACCTAAGATATATTCTAAAAGTAGTCTTCTACTTATTACCTTCCTTAATATAGATTAAGTTATATACTTCCCTTAATATTACACTCCTAATACTTCGGGTTCTAGCTAATCAATAGAATAAGCAAGTACTAGGATAGTAGGGGCCCTGTTTAGGAATAAGTAAAGCAGTTAAGTAGTATTTACAATAATAAATATTGAGAATATATATATAAGTATAGAATATAGTTATTACTTATATTAACTACTAAAGAGTCTAGAAGATAACTAGACTAGTAGGAAATATTATAGCCTTATATAGACACTCCTCCTATCTATCTTTAGTATATAGTTACTCTTTATATATCTACCTAATTGTTTTTCTAGTAATTACTTAATTACTCTCCTTATATATAGTTAGTTGCTTCTAATATAACTACCTAGTTATACTACTAAGAAGCAACTATGTAACCCTATTCTAATTCTACTATTCTTTACTACTCTAGGTGGCCTAAATTATAGCTAGGTTATAATATAATTTCCCCTCTCCCTTAGTCTTTATTTCTAAAGACTTATTAGCTCTTACTTCCTTTCTTAGTAAGTTTTTATATTATTATCTCTCTTACTATACTAACTTATATTTCTAAGTCTTATTCCTTAGTAGTTTCCTTTAAGGTAAACTGTAAGTACCTTACTTAAGTAGTAGATAATATCCTTTCTTATTAGTATCCTTTTAAGATACTAAAGTATATAGCTTACTTTAATTTCTATACTTCTTATAAGTATATTATATAAAAAGGGTAGTTTTACTATAACTACTATATCCTTCTTTATTATACTAATTATAATATTAGGGGAATTATATATTTTACCTATTAGTCTTTTTTTCCTAGCTACTCTCTTCCTTATTAATATACCTCCTAGTTAACTACCTAAAGTAAGAGTAGTCCTATATTATAAAGGAGAAATAAGAGGTAGAGATAGTATTTTAGGCTACCTTATCTTATATTATAAAAATTTATTAAGAGAAGGAGCTTTATAAAAAGAGGATATTAAAGATTATTAGGCTAGGGATAGAGTAGGTGGCTGAGGAGGATACTATAGAGAGCGCTACTGCCTCTATCTCTAGTTTAGAGATTAACTAGAGTTTACTAATAGATCTAGTACTACTAGATCCCTTAATTTTATTAAGTTCCTCTAGTAGTAGTCTATAAGGAGCTGTAGGCTCCCTACTAAATGTTTAATAGGTTCCTAAATATTATTACTTTCTTTATAGTTTTTCTATTTAACTAAATATTTAATAGTTCTTTTATTATTTTATAAGTTAGTGATTTTTTCTATTTTAAAAATTTTTTATTTTTTAGTTTTAAGCTAAATTAATTTTCTTAGTAATATATTCTTATAGGCTAGTTTAAGTAGTACTATATAAAATATTAGGTAGTTATCTATATTTTCTAGTAATTTTAGCTTATAGTTAACTTTTAAAACTTTTTTTTTTACTAGGAAAGGTCTTAATTTCTAGTAATCGAGTTTATTACTTAATCTTATTATTTTAATTTAGGGGTCCTTAGTTTCTAGTTTCTTCTATAGTAATTAGACTTTACTTCCCCTCTTAGGGGTTAGTCCTTTAAGCTACTTACTATTAGTATAGTATTTTATTCTTTACTAAATAAACTATAGTTTTTTTTTTAACTACTTATATAGTTCCTTTATCTTATAATATTATAAGGATCGCTTATTCTACCTATATTTTTATACTTATAGGCTCGAATCTAGTTTATAGTTTAATACTATAGTTAATATAGAATAGTAATATTTTAAGGCTTTTTAATATTGAGATAGGAAATAAAGTAACTAGTGTGAGAAGAGTTTAGTTCTTATGTAGAGTGGAAGAGCGGCAGCGGAAGAACTTTCTTCCTTACCTAGGGGGGGAGTATAGTTATTTCTTTTCTTTTCTTCCTTCTCATCGGAGAGGGACAAGTTCTTCTTCTTTAAGTGCTTTAATTTAGTTCTTTAGATAGTTTAATTGACTTATTTATTTAGGTCTTTTACTGTTCTCTATAATTGGTGACGTCCAGCTACCTATTCCAGCTCGACATATGTTATAGAGTGTCCCTTTGGGCACTGATATAGTTCATGAAGTTTCCCCTATTTGGAGGCTTCCTTTTCACTTATTTCTATATTATTCCCATTAATCAATAGTTCCGACGACTATTCTATTCCTGCTAGGAGTTCTGTAGTAGCTTCTTGTAGGAAATACTACAAACCATTGACCGAACTATTTTCTTTTCTGCGGTGTGCGGGCAGGCTGCACTGCTCCGTTATAATATATTAATATTATAGGCTTTCTAGGCTAAGGGTAGTAGTAATATCTAATTATCTTATTTTTAGTTAATATAGTACTATAAGTATATCTTAAGTATTTAGTTTATCTATTTTACCTACCCTTATATCTCTAGGTAATAGGTAGTAGATAACTTATAGTTAATTTCTATTCTATCTAATAGGCTTTACTAGAAGTAGGAGATAAATACTCTACCTCTATCTAAATTAATTTCTTCTAGTAGGTTATATAGATTTATTATATAATATAAAGTAGGTATACTTTATTAACTTATTAATTACTACTATAATACTATTATACTTAACTCCTATAGCTAGATCTCTCGACTTTAGTAGTTTAATAATAAAGTCGATAACGATCTTCTACTATAATACCTCTAGTACTAGTATAGGCTATAGTTACTTATAAGGCTTATAAGGTTAGTTCTTATTTTTTCTATACTAAAGATATCTACTATAACCTTAGTAGTTACTTTTTTGAGGTATAGAATATAGTATCCTTTTAGTACCTTCTCTATAATTTTTATAATTCTTAAGTACTTATTATATAGTACTTTATAGATTACTTAGATGAATTTTTCTACTAGGTTTAGGGATACTATAGTTTATATTTACCCTTAGGTTTTTATTTAGTCTTATAACCTAAGGTTTATATAGTAGTTCCTAATTTCTTCTATAATTAGGTTAACCTATTATATTTAGTAGCCTATAGCTAGCTATTATAGGTTTCCTTTCTTATTTTAGTAAAGGAGGGTACTTATCTCTTTTAGTATTTTCTAAAAGTAGTCTAGTCTTTAGCTAAGGGTATTAGCTCTCCTATTTTCTTTTTCTTTAATATATATAATTTTAAAATTATATTTAGATAGTTCTTCTACTTATTATACTTATTATTAATTAAGTTTCTTTATTATAGTAAATCTTATAAGGTTCTTATAGTTAGAGTATACTATAATTAAATACTTAGCTTTAGTAAAGTAATACCTCCATTTTTTAAATACTTTAATAATAGCTATTAGTTCTTTATTAGGAATAGTATAGTATAGCTCTAGTCTATTAAATTTCTTTAATATAAATACTATTAGGTAAATTCTACTATTCTTATTTTATTAACCTAGCTATATACCTAGTCTATAGTCTAATATGTCAGTTTCTAATTTGAAGGGCTTTATAGGGTCTACTTAATAGAGTATAGGTTACTTATATATTGATTACTTAGCTTCCTAGAATACTTTTTATTTTTCTAGTCCCTATTAGAACAATTTATCCTTCTTTATAAGTTTTATAAAAGCTTATATATATATACTATTGTAACGGGCTGCGCCGCGTGTGTGGCTTCGGCAAGAGCCCAAGCCGACCGCCACGCCGGTACCGCCACACCGGTGCCACGGTGACGGTTCGGGCACAGGCCAGCCGGCGCCCCGAACGGCAGCACCACAGCAACGGCACTAACGCGTATATCTTCTCCGACCCCTTTCCGATCGATCTCCTTTTCTCTTTTTCCTCTCTATCGAAACCTTTCTGTACATAGGCCTCTGTCAAGTAGCACTGCTTCGCAGAACTCTCACAACTATAACCTCCTAAGAATTTCCTATAGAAGTTAAGGAATCTAAGGAATCCTGAAACTTCTATAATATTAGTTAGTACTAGCTATTCTAATATAGCTTTAACTTTTAATTTTTATATCTAGATCTTTCTAGGCTAGATTATATATCTAAGAAAGTCTACCTACTATTTGTAGAATTTATACTTTACTAGTTCTACTAGTAGCTTAGCTTCTTATAGTTTTTGTAAAACTTTATATATATATTCTTTATATTCTTCTAATATTTTCGAGAAGATAAAGATATCGTCTAGGTATATAACTATAAAGTTATCTAGATGTTCTTATAGAATATAGTTAATTATTATCTAGAAACTTATAGGGGTATTTATTAATCTAAAAAGTATAACTAAGTACTTAAAGTACCTAAGGTATATCTTAAAAATAGTCTTCTACTTATTACCTTCTTTAATATAAATTAAGTTATATACTCCTCTTAAGTCTAAGGCTATAAACTACTATACTTCCTAAAGTATATTCTATAGTTTTAAAATAAATAATAGTAAGTATTAGTTTTTAATAGTAATTTTATTAAGTTATTAATAATCTATATATATTTATAGTTTACTATTTTTCTTTAGTACTGAAACGGAGTAGTGTAGCCTATCTATATACTATAAGAAAAGAAAGGAATAGTTTAGTTAATAGTTTATAGTATTTCCTACAAGAAGCTACTATAGAACCCCTAGTAAGAATAGATAGTTATTAGAACTATTAATTAATAAGAATAGAGCTAGATTAGAAAGAAGAAGGCCTCTAAATAGGGAGAGGTTAAAGAATTATATTAGTACCTAAAAGAGTACCCTATAATATATATTAAGCTAGAATAAGTAGTAGGATATTACTAATAATAAAGACTAGATAGGACTAGGTAAAAGAAGTTAATTAAATTAAAGAAAGAACTAATAATAATAATAAAGTACTTAAAGATAATTACTTAAGAAGAAGAAGAAGAAGAAGAATTTCTTCTAGAAGAAAAAGAAATAAAATAACTATACCCCCCTATTATCGTAAAGGAAGAAAGTTCTTCTACCCTACCTTATAGCCTATAAGAGAACTATACTAATTCTACTATAGTTACCTTTTTCCTTATTATATACCTCCCCTTAAGTTATTACTTGATACCTTAGGTGAGAACTTAAAATATAAATAAAAAGAAGAGGGGAAAAGAAGGAAGAAAATAGAGAAGAAATAGAAGAATTAGAAGGAATAGAAATAAAATAAGTAGATAGGGAAGAACTAGAAGAAAAAAAAGGAAACTATTCTAGCTAGGAATTAACTTCTAACTTTCCTGGCTTAGCTGGGTTAGCGATGTCTATAATAGTAGAAAATAGATTAAGTTAATAATAAGAAATAACTAAAATTAAAGTAGGAAATAATTAGAATTAATAAATAGGAATAGAAGAAGTTTCTATAGAAATTAGAATAGTTAGAATACCTACTTTATAGCTATTAGTAGTATTAAGTAAGCTAGAAATATTAGGTAAAATATCTAGAACTAATTAGCTAATAATATCTTAAATGATTAGACTAGCTATATTAGTAGGAAATAGGAATAGAAGAATAGTTAAAATAGTTACCTTTACTATAGTAGTAGGAAATATTATAAAAGAATTTTATAAAGGAATTTTAGAAGGAATAGTTATAGAAGGAATCTTATATTAAATATTAAAGAAATTGTCTAAGGAAATATTAAAGGGAATACTAAAGGAATTCCTTAAAGGAATCCTAGAAGAAATAAAATACTAGAAGAAATACTATATAAAATATTAGAGGAATTATTATTAGTAATAATATTTAGAATAGTTAAGCTAATAGTAGGAAATAGACTAAATTAATAATAGAAAATAAATAAATTTAATAGTAAAAAGTAGCTAAAATTAATAAGTAGAAATAGAAGAAGCTTTTATAGAAATTAGAATAGCTAGAATATCTACTTTATATAGCTACTAGTAGTATTAAGTAAACTAGAAATATTAGGTAAAATATCTAGGACTATCTAGCTAGTAATATTTAAAATAATTAGACTAGCTATATTAGCTATTTTAGTAGGAATATTAGAAGGAATATTAGAAGATTAGGTAGCTATACTAGTGTAAAATATTAAAGGAATTACTACTAGCTTTAACTAGGAATTATAGAATATTACTAGAAATACTACTAAAACTAAATAATAGCTAGAACTATTAGAACTACTAGAAATTAGAAATAGTTAAAATAGCTACTAGAATTATACTAGAAGTACTATAATAGAACTACTACTAGAAATAACTAGAAGAAAGTAAGAAAGAAATGACTTCTAGATTCTAGGAACTATAAAATAAAGAAGTAACTAGCTAACTTCTTTATAACTTTATTACTTACTAGAATTATAGAAGAAATAACTTTCTAAAGTTATAGAAAAAGGAATAATATTATAACTTCTAAAAATAGAAAAAGACTTCCTAAAGTTATAAAAAAGGGGAATAAAATAAAACTAAAGAAGGAATTATTAAAAGAATTCCCTAAAGGAATTCTAAAAGAAATAAAATATCTAAAGAAATACTATATAAAATATTAAAAGAAACTAACTAAAATTAAATAAAAATATTAAAATAAAATAATAAAGGAAATATTACTAATAGTAACTAGGAATTATAAGATATAGCTAGAAATCGCAGCTAAGGAAAAGGATATTAAAAATAACTAAAATAGCTACTAGAACTATATTAAAATAATTAAAGAAGCTATTATCGCTATTATAATAGAACTACTACTAAGTAGCTAAAATAAAATAAGAAGAAGAATAAAAAATAGAAGAAGAAGGAAGTAGAGGAAAGGAAAGATATTTAGTAAGTAGAAACCTATTAATTAATAGTTTCTAGACTTTACTAACTTCTAGGAACTAGAAGAACTAGTAGGATTAATAAGTAGCTCTTTTCTTCCTTCCCTTAACTAGGAAGAACCCTTTTCTACTTCTTCCTCCTCTTCTAATTCCTCTATATAAGAAGGATCTTTTCTAGTTCCTCTATATAGGAACTAGCTACTATTTCCCCTATATAGTAATAAGCTAGGCACTAGCGCCTCCCCCTAACTTAACTATAAAGAATAAAAATACTAGAATAAAGAGATATCTTAAAGGAAGGGAAGATATTAGGAAGAAATGAAGAAGAAGGCTGGGCTATAGGAAATGTAATAGTAGGAAGTATAGTAGTAGGAAGTATAGGAAGTATAGTTAAGGAAGAATCCTTCTAGATATCTTCTTCCTCTTCTATAGAGGGAAAGTCTACTTCTACTACTTCTACTTCTTCTTCCTCTTCTATAGAGGAAAAGTCTTATTCTTCTACTTCTACCTCTTCTATAGAAGGAAGATCTACTTCTTCTACTTTTACTACTTCTACTTCTTCCTCTTCTTCTATCTAGGAAGAATCTACTTCTTTATAGTTAATAAGGGACTAAGCACCTCCCCCTAACTTAGCTAAAGAAAAATAAGATACTAGAAGAGAAGAAGATATTAAAAAAATCGAGGGTAGCTAGCTTATAGTATATATAGTAGTAGAAGTTATAGAAGAGCTCTAAGTAAAGTTATCTACTAGAGCCTATTTCCTCCCTCCTCCTAACTTTATAAAAAGTTTAAAAGAGACTTGCTTTTCTTCTATAAAGTAGGAAGAAGAAGATTAGGTACCTTCCCCTAACTAGGAAGAAACCTCTATATAGGAATAAGAAGCCTCTTCTCCCTTATTTATAAAAGATAGGGTACTTCCCCCTAACTTAACTAAAAAAAAGAAAGATACCTAGGCTATAGAAAGTATAATAGTAGGAGTTATAGAAGAAACCTAAGTAAAATTATCTTCTTAAGCTTACTTCCTCCTTCTCCTTAACTTAACTAAAAAAAGGGAAAGTAAGAAGGCTATAGGAAGTATAGAAGAATCTTAAGTAAAGTTATCTTCTATTAGAGCTTACTTCCTCCCTCCCCTTAACTTTATAAAGGGTTTAGAAGAAACTTTACTTTCTTCTTCCTCTTTAAGTTAGGAATAAATCCTTATAAGAAGTATTTCTATTATACTTTTACTAAAACCTAATATCTCTCTAATAATCTTAGTAAGTATATCCTATAGTATAATATTATAAGAAGTTATAAGGTAGCTTTTAAATACTATCCTATCTTACTATTAATATATTAAGTAGCCTTCTATATAGTCTACTACCTATTACTTAATATAATTAAATAGTAATTAGGGATTTTAGCTAGCTTCTATTACTTTAGAAATTAGTTAATTAATAGGATCTTATATCTTAATATTTAATTTTAGTAGGGGTTTTACTTTATTCTTTAAGTACTAGTATATTAAATTTCCTAGTATCTAGCCTAGCTCTTATTTTTAGTAATTAGGCACTAATAGCCTATCTATATATTTCTATATTTTAGAAAATAGTTAATTAATAAAATTATAATTAATTAGTATATTTACTTTTATTATAGACTACTATAGTTTCGAGATATATATATAGCCTATTTTAGTTTTCGATTTTCTAGTTCTAGCCTAGGTAACTTATTTATAGCAATAAAAGCGATAACCTATAGATAAGACTACTATAGCCCCCTAAGTAGATCCTAGTTAGACCTCTAGATAGAATAGAGTAGTATAGCCTATCTATATACTATAAGAAAAGAAAGGAATAGTTTAGTTAATAGTTTATAGTATTTCTTATAAGAAGCTACTATAGAATCCCTAGTAAGAATAGATAGTTATTAGAACTATTAATTAATAGGAATAGAGCTAGATTAGAAAGAAGAAGGCCTCTAAATAGGGGAGGTTAAAGAATTATATTAGTACTTAAAGGAGTACCTTATAATATATATTAAGCTAGAATAAGTAGTAGGATATTACTAATAATAAAGACTAAATAGGACTAGGTAAAAGAAGTTAATTAAATTAAAGAAAGAACTAATAATAATGATAAAGTACTTAAAGATAATTACTTAAGAAGAAGAAGAAGAAGAAGAATTTCTTCTAGAAGAAAAAGAAATAAAATAACTATACCCCCCTATTATCGTAAAGGAAGAAAGTTCTTCTACCCTACCTTACAGCCTATGAGAGAACTATACTAATTCTACTATAGTTACCTTTTTCCCTATTATAGTACTTAGAGGATAAGGTATCTTACTAGTAATATTAAAGGTCTAATATATCCCTTTCTTAGTATTTTTACTATATACTCTCTTAATACTTATTACTAGGCTTTATTAAGGTTATAGATAAGTATAAACTTTAATTAAGTACCTTCTTTTAATAGTATCTTATAATCTTACTAACTATATTTAGGTAGTCTAGTATTTAGTTCTTCTATAAATACTTTACTATACTTTTAGTATTCCTCTAGTATATATTTTATTATATTATCTAGTAATAATATTTTAAAGCTTATAATTACCTTTATTATATATACTTATTTATATTTTCTTCCTTTTAGTAAGTAATTTAAATCTTTTATAGTAAGTACTTTAAAGTAGATTATTATTTTAAAGGTTCTTAGCTTGCTTAAGGGTAACTTTCCTAGTTAATACTTCTTAGTAGCTAAGTTATTTCCTAGGCCTTACTTAGTCTTATTTTAAGTAAGCTAATTAGTTGCTTAATTAATTTATAGGTTCCTTATTTATAATTATAGTATTCTTAGTATAATAAGGTATCTAGTGATTTTAGTAATATTAAAAGAAATATAGTTAACTCTTCTTATGATAGTGATATGGAGGTGTATGGTCTCTATACTAACTACCCTGCCTTTGTAGTCTACTGGCATTCTATTGTATATGTTTAGGGTATATAGCTAGTTCTTTTTAATTTATAATATCTCTAGCTAGTTAATAATTATTAGGGAAATAAAGTTCTCTTATATTCTACTATCTACTAAAGTTAAAAACTCTTGTCTGGCTAGGGTAATAAGTACTTTTAAGTAGTAGATCTGCTATCCTTCTATAATATTTATTTCTTATAGTTTCTATTTAGGTCTAGGTCTTATTATTTATATAACTTCTTTAGTAACTGATATCGTACTACTATATTATAGTTTCTATAGATTAGTTATTTGTTGTTGGAGTCTTTTAATTTCTTACTATTATTTTTACTACTACTTATTTAGTTTAAGTATTTTCTATAGGTTATTAATTAGGTTCTAGGCGAGTTCTTATTGTTTGTTAATTTCATTCTAGAGCTCCTTGTAGAGGTCTTTGATTTCTATAGGGTTTATTCCTTTTAGGCTTTCTAGTTTTATACTAGGCTCTTGTTGGACTTTGAGGAGATAGACTTATTCCTCTAGTTTCTCTAAAAACTTTACTAGATTAGTTTCTTTTTACTTTGCTCTCTTCTTTAGTTTTTAGACTTGTCGCTAGAGTTCTTAGATCTCCTTCCGTCATTTTTCATTATTTTAGAGGCTTTCTTCTTCTATATTATTAATTCTTATATTAAGGTCAGCTTTACTAAGAATAGTATAGTAAAGGTTGTCAATTTGTTTTTAAAGCTTGATAAGGTCTGATGCGATATCATCCAGCTTTCTATTATAGTACTAGTTAAGTCTCTTATAAGGTGTTTGGCTGCTGCTAGTGCCTCTATGCTAAACGAAAGGGGCTTCCCCTTTTACTACCTTTCTTTAGTTTATTTATTGTTCTTTTATAGATCGCTTCCATTCTTCCTATATTTCATCGTTAGGGTCCTAGGTACTGAAGTAGGTATCTAAGTCCTTAGTCGTTACCTTCTTCTTCTTCTCTTTATCCCCTAAGTATAGGTGGTTTTTCTATTTTAAAGCTTCTATATAGTATTCCTACCTTTTAGTTAAACTTTGTAGATCTTCTAGGTGCTGAGCTGCTTTGCATTCTAGTTGCTTGTGGTTAAGATCTTCCCTTGTAATCTTAGGGATTTACTAGGTTACTTCTTTTTCTAGATTTTCGATAATCTCTTTAAGTGTTTGTCTTTCTTCCTCTTCTTTGAGTATAGTATAGTGGCTAATTAGGAGGTTATTAAACTATTTTTCTTGTTTTTTAGCGATTTAAGCTACTTATTACTCCTAATCTTGCTTTTCTAACTTTTGTTAGTATGTAAACTACTATAGTAATCTAGGTATCTAGTGGTATTATTTATAAGCCTTGTCGTAGTATTCTTTATATAATAGATCTTTGTTAGTGAGAGTGTTAAATTTTTTTAGGAGTTCTTCTTTAGTCTCCTAGATCTGTTCTGCGATTCCTAGTGTCTTAGTAGTTTCTTCTTACTTTATTATTTTAAGTATTTATAGTTTCTTTAGGTAGTAGCTGGCCCTGTCCTTATTACTTTAATGGGTAGTATAGTTGTTATTGTAGTAGGTAGTCTATAATAAGGATTTGTAATTAATAGTACTAGCTCCTAGCTGTCGGGTTTTTCCCTTATAGTTAATTCCTATTCTATCTAATAAGCTTTACTAGAAGTAAAAGATAAATACTCTACCTCTATCTAAGTTAATTTCCTCTAGTAGGTTATAGTTTACTACTACTATTTACAAGAACAGCTCTATAAATTATAGTACTTTTATAGATTTATTATAAGGTATAAAGTAGATATACTTTATTAGCCTGTCAATTACTACTATAATACTATTATACCTAACTCCTATAACTAGATCTCTTAACTTTAGTAATTTAATAATAAAGTTAATAATAATCTTCTACTATAGTACCTCTAGTACTAGTATAGGCTATAGTTACTTATAAGGCTTATAAGATTAATTCTTATTTTTCCTATACTAAGGACATTTAGCTATAACCCTAGTAGTTACCCTTTTAAGGTATAAGATATAGTATCCTTTTAGTACTTTTTTTATAGTTTTCATAATTTCTAGGTACTTATTATATAGTACTTTATAGATTACTTAGATAAACTTTTCTACTAGATTTAGGAATACTATCATTTATATCTATTCTTAGATTTCTATTTAGTCTTATAACTTAAAGTTTATATAGTAGTTCCTAATTTCTTCTATAATTAGGTTAACCTATTATATTTAGTAGCCTATAGCTAGCTATTATAAGTTATCTACTACTTATTACTTAGAGATATAAAAATAGGTAGAATAGATAAACTAAATACTTAAGATATACTTATAATATTATATTAACTAGGAATAGAATAACTAGGTATTATTATTATTTTTAACTTAGAAAGCTTATAATACTAATATATTAGAAAGCCTTAAAATATTATTATTCTATACTAACTATAATATTAAACTATAAATAGGATTTAAGCTTATAGGCATAAAAATATAAGCTAAATAAGTAATCTTTATAATAAATAAAATAAAGGAATTATATAAATAATTAAAAGAAGAACTATAGTTTATCTAGTAGAGAATAAAGTACTATACTAATAATAAGTAGCTTAAGGGACTAATTTTTAAGAGGGGAAGTAAGGTCTAGTTATTATAAAAGAAATTAGAGACTAGGGACCTCTAGATTAAAATGATAAGACTAAGTAATAAACTTAATTATTAGAAACTAGGACTTTTCTTAATTAAAAAAAAAGTTTTAGAAGTTAACTATAAGCTAGAATTACTAAAAAGTATAGATAACTACTTAGTATTTTATATAATATTATTTAAATTAATTTATAAAAGTATACTACTAGGAAAATTAATCTAGCTTAAAGCTAAAAAATAAGGAATTTTTAAAATAGAAAGAATTATTAACTTATAAAATAATAAGGGAATTATTAAATATTTAGTTAAATAGAAAAACTATAAAAAAAGTAATAATATTTAAAAACCTATTAAATATTTAATAGAGAGCCTATAACTTCTTATAGACTACTATTAAAGGAATTTAATAAAACTAAGAAATCTAATAGTACTAGATCTATTAGCAAACTCTAATCAATCTCTAAACTAAGAATAAAGGTAGTAGCACTCTCTATAGTATCCTCCTTAGCTACTTACTCTATCCTTAGCTTAATAATCTCTAATATCCTCTTTTTATAAAGCTCCTTCTCCTAGTAGATTTTTATAATATAGGATAAAGTAGCCTAAAATACTATCTCTACCTCTTATTCTTCCTTTATAATATAAGACTACTTCTACTCTAAGTAGTTAACTAAAAAGTATATTAATAAAGAGGAAAGTAGCTAGGAGAAGAGAAGACTAATAAGTAAAATTTATAATTTTCTTAGTATTATAATTAATATAATAAAGAAGGATATAATAATTATAATAAAACTACTTTTCTTATATAATATACTTATAAAGAGTATAGAAATTAAAGTAAGTAATATACTTTAGTATCTTAAAAAGATATTAATAAAAAAGAATATTATCTATTACCTAAGTAAGATATTTATAGTTTACCTTAAAGGAAATTATTAAAGAATAAGACTTAGAAATATAAGTTAATATAATAAAAAGAAGATAATAATATAAAGACTTACTAAAAAAAAGAGAAGAGAACTAATAAGTCTTTAAAGATAAAGACTAAGGAAGAAGGAAAATTATATTATAACCTAGCTATAATTTAGGCTACCTAGGATAGTAAAGGATAGTAAAATTAGAATAAGATTATATAATTACTCCTTAGTAGTGCAACTAGGTAGTTATACTAGAAGCAACTAACTATATATAAGGAAAGTAACTAAGTAGTTACTAGGAAAGTAATTAAATAGATACTTAAAGAGTAACTATATACTAAAGATAGATGGGAGGAGTATTTATATAAGGCTATAATATTTCCTACTAGTCTAGTTATCTTCTAGACTCTTTAGTAGTTAATATAAGTAATAACTATACCCTATACTTGTATATACACTCTTAATACTTATTACTATAAATACTACTTAACTACCTTACTTATCCTTAAACAGGGCCCCCTACTATCCCTATACTTACCTATTCTATTAACTAGCTGGAACCTGAAGTGTTAGGATTATAATACCTCTTCTTACCTATCTAGTAGATATATTTCTCTTATTTTTACTATATTTATTATCTATTAACTTTTATTTTCTCTACTTTCTTTATAAAACTTTCTATACTTTTATAAAGTTTAAACTTTATTTATATATTTACTTTATTTAATTAAACTTAATAAATATAATTACTTTATATTTTTTATTAATTATATTTTTCCTATGAAATATATTTTTAAAACTTAAACTAACTATTTATATTTAATACTTTAACTTAAGTAAATAACTTATTATTTATTAAGTAAACTATTATTTATTATAACCTCACTATTTTAAAAATTAAAGTAGTAAGCTATAATAATAAAAGTTAAACTCTTATATATTATAAACTAGTAAAAGGAAAGTATTTAAATTAATAAAATTAATAAAGTAATTTTAATAGTTTTAATAAAAACTAATAATAAAAGACTATTAATTTTAAAAAAGAATTTAAAAAAAGATATTTATATAAATACTAGATTTTACTATATATTTAGTTTATCTTTTAAAACTTTTTAATAATTAATTTAAATATTATTATACTTTTATATTTAAATATATACTTTTTAATAAATTATTTTATAAATATTATTTAATTACTTTATTTACTATATAAATAAATATTTATTATTATAATCTTAATATTAAAAAAACTAGTTAATTAATAATTATTAAGTAAGTATTATAAGAAGAAAAAGATAATTATAGTAAATTTAATATAGTTTTCTTATAAACTATAAAGTAAAGTAGAAAAACTTATAAAAATAAAAGTATATTATTTTATTTTTTTTTCTTTTTTAAAAAACTTTTTTATTATCTCTTTTAAGTTTTTAAAGTTTTTCTTTAATTTTATTTTAGATAATATATTTATAATTCTTTTAGAAATACTTAGTCTTTTATTAATTATATTTTTTTTTAGTTTAGCTTATTAATTATTATATATAATAAAGTTAAATAGTTTTTTTATTATTTTATATAATATAAAGTTTTCTATTTAATACTTTTATAATCTTAAAACCTCTTTTTAGTTATTTAAAGATTTTTTCTTAACTTTTTATAAGTTATAATTTTTACTAATTATTTTTAAAAGTTATATTTTCTTATTTTTTCTTTCTTTATTTTCAATTTTTTACTAATAACTTTATTTTCTTTTTATAAATATTATAATCTTAATATAAAATCTTAATAGAGCTAGCTAGGCTAGGGTCGAAGAGCTTATTTAAGAAGCTAAGTAAGTATTATAACCTAGCTATAATATAAGCTATAATAAAGTAATAAGAAGTAATAAAATAAAAAATTATATAAAAAGATAGAAATTATATAGTCGATTAAATAAGTAATTAACTAACTAATATATAGTAGTTAATTAAATAAATAATTAACTAATTATTACTATTAAAAAGAAAACTAATTACTTAAGTTTTAAATTAACTAATAAATATAATAAATATTAAAAATAAATAAAAGATAGTTTATATAAGCTAGAAAAGATTTCTAATATTTAATTAATTTTTTTATACTTTTTAGTAGTTAATATAAAATATAATTCTTAACTATATTATTATAAATATTAATTAACTATTTTACTTATATTATAATAAATACTTATATTTTAAGTACTAGTTATATCTATTTAATATCTATTTATTAACTAGTTCTCTTAGTATTAAAATTATAATATATTAATTACTTTTATTTAATAAGTAATCTTATTATTTAATATTAATATTTAGATATTATAATATTTAACAAAAAGTAAAATATTTACTATTTCTATTTTATAAATTAATAATAAAGTTAAAAAATAAAAGAAGCTATTATTAAGTTTTTTACTTTTATTATTAAATTAAGAAAATACTTTAATAATAAAGATAAATATAAAAAAGATATAAAAAAAATTTATAATATTATTAAATAATAATAAAATAAAATAAAAGTAGTTAAGAGGTTTATTATCTAATAATAAAATACTAACTTTTAAATTAAATGAAAAATTATTTAAGTAAAGTAAATAATTTAGTAATTAAATATTAATATAATTACTTATAAAAATATTAAACTAATTATATTTATCTTATTAACTATAAAGATATTTAAAATAATAACTTTATATAAATATAATAGTACCTAGTAAAAGTTATAGAAATTTTTAACTTAAATAAAAACTTTCTTATAATATTATAAAAACTAATTTTATATTAAAACTAATAAAATTATTACTATAACTTAGTACCTTACTAAAAATATACTTTTATAATTTAAATTTAAATTATAAAATATTTAAAAAAGCTTTTAAGAAAGTATTTAGAAAATTAAATAAAGAATAAATTATAATTTAATAATTTAAAAAATTATATTTAATACTCTTAAAATACTTTAAAAGTAGGTTAGACTAGTACTTTAGTAGGCTATTAGAAGATAATATATTATCATTATAGAAGGTAAGGAAGATAATATCTAAAAGCTTAATAATATTACTAGAGTTTAGGTTACTATAATTTATAGATTTATATTAGCTATCGAGATATTATATAGAAAGAGGTAGATTATATAAAGCTCTACTTAAAGAATTTAGGCTAGTTTATAATATATCTTATATAGAAATAAATAAAGATAAAGTTAAAGGGACTAGAAAAGTTCTAATTATCTTTAAGGTTATTAATATAAAAGTTTATATTTAGTAATATACTAATTTATAAATTAGTATTATTAATTACTATTTAGTTATAATAAGTATTTTAAGTTAATATTAGTAATCTAAAGAAGTTAATATAAGTTAAATTTAATTCTTCTACTACTTCTTTATTTTTACCTTATCTAATAGCTTAAATTTACTTACGATAATAACTTATATGCGATTCTAGGTACTTATTAGCTATAGTAGATTTCGGTTAGCGCATTTTACTTATAGTACTTAGGATGTCTTTACTTAAGAAGCTTCCTACCGAAATCGATAGACTAGATACTAGTACTATAACTAACATCTAATATATATACCTACTAGGATTCTATAATTTTTATTAAAACTAAAATATACTTATACTAGCTCTAAAGTACTACTAGAAATAAAAAATAAATATTATATTATTATTTTTAATTATAAGATATATTTATAAATTTTTATATAGAAATAGGCATCTACATAGGCCAGCCGACTGCTAGCGGATAAGAATAATTTTGTACTGTCTAGTAGTTAGTAAATTAATTTAAAACAGAAGGTAATAGTATTACTTGCTTTCTATTAGAGGCCACCAAGGTTTCTTAAAGATTAATCGAAACTATCCTATTATAAATTTAAAGAGAATATAAAGAATTGCTAACTAGATTAAGGTCTATAAAGGAGTAGTTAGTTATATATTATAAAAACAAACTAGAATAAAGTCTAATAGTATAAGGTAGAGAAAGAGGGAAGGTAAAGAATATCCTTAAAGTAAATATAATTCTATTAATAAATCCGTTTTCGTAAATAAGAGAAATATTATAAAAAAATAGAAAATAATAATAGAATTAAATAATAGTAATAATTAGTAAAGTATTAGATCTAGATAATTAAAATTTTAGTATAAATCCTAGGCACATCTAGATAATATATATTTCTAGAGTTAGTTTATATCCAAGCTATTCTTATTCTAATCAGGTTAAGGGGAAATATCTTTACACACCTCCCGAAGATAATAACAATATTATATTTATCAAGTCAGTCCCAAAGTGCCAGAAGAGGGCCTATAATAATTCAGGCCCTTCTAATAACTCTTACCCAGCTAAACATCCAAGCACACCTAGAATTAAAGTCCTCCTAGGAAACAAGAAGTAGCTCCAACCAATAAATATTATTACCCTCTTTAAAAGCTTTCTTATATTATTAACAATACTTTATAAGCTCTTTTATAGAATACTCTATAGCAATATTAGGAAATAAGTTATTTAGATTAAGGAGATATTTATTAATTTAGTCCTATTAATACTTTTCTCTAAGCCTATTCAGGATAGTTATTTAGAATAGTTATAAGATCATAAATATTATTCTTATAAATCTTTAGAATATAATAGATCTTAAGCCACTCCTATATTATATAAAGTATATTATAGAGGTCTAGTCTACTCTAGTATATAAAACTAAGATCTAATTTATACTATAGGTTATATTAATTAGCTAAGTAGAGAGGATTTATCTTATTAGCCTATATTAAAAGTAATTGCTAACTTGTAAATTATTATATAAAGATAGATCTTCTATCTTATACTTCTCTTCGGAAAGTAGATACTCTTTTTAATTACTATATTAAGATCTATCCTTAAGACTATATTCTAGGACTAGACTAAGTTTTAAGATAGACCTACCTTATATAAAAGCATTTTAAGGGGGTTTTAAACTAGTTAAAAACAGCTTAATATATATAGTAGATTAGATAAAATAAACTTAATTTAAAAGCAAACTAGATAAGTAGGTAGTAAGTATATAAAAATATAAAATAAGTAGGTAGTAAGTCTAGGGACAAGTTTTAAAAATAAATATAATAAGTAGGTAGTAAGTATACTTTTAGAAAGCAGTAAATAAATAGACAGTTTTTAAAAATAGATAAAAGAGGTAGGTAGTATAGGTATTAGAAGGAATACTAAAATAGATCTTAAACTTAAAAAAAGCTCCCTATAGCCAACCTTCTAAGACTAGCTAGATTACTTAATCTCCCTATCTAGGACCCAAACTAGACTCTATAAAATATAGCTACTAAAATTCTATTACTTTAAAAAGGGTCAAGTTTAGTAATAGTTACATTTTAAATATATTTAAAGGTTACTTACTCTTTCTATTCTATTTTAGATAATAATTATAAATATATAAATAATAACTTCATTACTCTAGAGTAAAATTAAATAAGGCTAACCTTATAAAGATATTAGAATAACCTTTAAAGCTATATCTACATTTTTACCTCTAAATATATATACTTAATAAGTCTACTAATTAAGAAAAGTAACTAACTCTTTCTATTATAAGTAGAATACTAAAATACAATCTCTAATACAAAGATAAATCAACTTAAAGAAGAAAATAATAAGCTCTATAAAGAGCTATATAAATAGGAAGATAAAGTAATACTTAAATCAAAACATAGGAAGATAGTAAAAGAAGAAGCACTCCAACTTCAAATACACTACTAACAACTCCAAAACTAACTTCAAGAAAGCTAACTACTTATAAGGCCTTAAGAAATATAATCTAAATATATAATAGTGTCACCTATAAGTAACAGGGAAACTTAATATAATAGTATCTAAAATTAATCGATAGTTTTATCTAATAAGGCAAGAGCCATCAAATAATACTACTTTTCTACTATCATTTCTTACTTATTTAGAGCCCTAAAGCACTCTCTCCCCTATATACTTCATACTCTCTAATTCGCTTATTATATATAGTTAATTTCTTTTACTAGGAATTCTCAGTTACAGGACACCCCTTCTACTTTACTCAATATTCTACCTTTCTATAATATATCTATTTTCTAAGTAATTCTACCCCTAAATTATTTCTCCTATATTAAAAGTAAATAGTATTAAAATCCTTAATAAGCTTAATACTTATATCCTTTTATTTCTCTTATATATTAACCTCATTAGTAAACCCCTTCCACTTTACAAAATATACCACTATTCTTTCCCACTTCCATTTAGCAAGTAATACCTTAACCTCTTATATATTCTCAGCCTCATCAATTACAGTAGATATAAAACTCCCTTTATTACTAATACTACCTTAGCTAATAGAAAGTAACTCTACTATTATACTATCAATATACTTAGTAGAAAATAAGCTAGTCTAAAGTTCTAGATCAACTAGCTCTATAAAGCTAGTAGATAAAAATAGTAATATAAATTTATCTATACTAACTAATACCTAGCCACCTAGAGTCTCCATTAAGAAGTACTCCTCAACATCTAGGTTAAAGTTCAAGGATTCTATATTACTAAAGTAATATACTATAGTTTCTAATAATAGTACCTCTATAGATAAAGCTAAAGTAGTAGTACTAAAATAGCTATTATTCTTATCCTAAATACTATTATCTTTAGTACTATAGTATAAAGAGGAGCTACTAGGTATTAATACTATATCAATTAACTCTAGTAGAATTTATTTATAGTCTAGTACTAAGATATTTATAAACTTATAGTTAATAGGAAATATAAAGTAATACTTAGTAGCTGATTTTCAATTAGCTAGTACTTTAAGACTTTTATCTTCTATTATAGATTAAAGATAAAGTTTCTTTATTTTAATAATATTTATTATTTTAACTTATTTATCTATACTATTTTCCTTATCTTCTAGAAGTAAGTATTTATTCCCTATATTAAGCTTATAAGTATTATAAGTATTACTAAAATAATACTATAAGACTAGCTCTAAATAAAGTTTTACTAGATAGTACAAATATAGATATAAAATAAGATTATTAATAGTTTTTATTATAAAATACCTTAAAATATATTAAGAAATATATTATTTCTAGTTAGCTTAATACTAGAAATAGTATATATACTATATTATAGGGAGGTTTATATTCCTAAGGTAGTAGGTATAATACCTAGAGTAGGTAATAATATAGTAGAAAATAATTAAATTATAATAAAAAGGAATATCTATATTATTAATATAACTTTAATAATAGATTTCCCAGTCTACAATACTAGTAATCTATTTACTATATAAGAAATAGAACTTAGTAAATCTATATTACTTTTTAAAGTAATTTTTAAAGTAATTATATATATAATTCCACCTATCTTAGACTAGGATACTAATACTATAATATTAGTAATATATACTATAGTAATAAGGTAGCTATTCCTACTTTTTAATTTCTCTAGTATAAGAAAGTATAAAATATACTAAATCCTAACCTTTAATAAGCCCTTTTACAGGCTAAAGCATGTCCTAGTATATAACTTAAGAGTCTTTTATTAAGAGGGAAATAAGATCCTCAAGAGTAGAAATACCTTAAGGGCTCTATAGTAAGACTATAAGTACAAGTATATCAGCAAGTCAATTACACTTAGGAAGCATATAGTAGATAACATAGTTAAAGTAACTATACTACTAGTTACCCTCCTACAATTTACATTAACTATTATATACTTACCTTTAGCTCTTCTTATACCTATCAAGTTTAGCATTATAGAGCTTTCATCATTAATAATAAACTCATTCCAGCTAAGCCTTAAGCTCATCTTATATTTCCTCTATTAGAGTAGCCTAAATCTAAAGAGAAAAGTCCTTAATCTCCTTATAGATTTTTATATAGTCTTTATACTCTTTTAGTTCCTAAAGCATCTAAGCTAGGAGCAAATATAGAAGGCCTAGGTTCCTACTTATAGAAGTAGATCTAAAGTCTTTAGTAATATCTTATCATAGCTCTATACTAAGAAATACTATAATACCATCTATATTACTTATATTACTTAGGTAGTAGCTAATAAGAGTCTTAGAGTTTCTATACCTAGTAAACTTTATAACCTAGCTAAGGAAGTAGCCTCTATCTACTACTAATTAATAAAAATCCTTAATTTACCTAAATTAAACTTACTATTAACCTTAATAAATTCTTCCCTATAGGTAATATATAAGCCTATTCCCCTAATAAAATTTACCTATTTTACCTAGTCTAAATATTAGTAGTTCTATATATCCTTATTCTTAGCCTTATTAGTAGGCTTATATTAAAATACCTTAGAGAAAACTAGATCCTCTAAAGTATCATCCTCCTACTCTATAATCTAATATTTCTCCTTTTATAATAACTAGATAGCTAAGATATCCCTCACAGTTTTAAAGTCCCTAAATATACTATATAAAATGAAAATAGCTAGTAAAAACAATATACTATTAGTAAAGAGGGGAGGTATAAGCTATAACCTCTTATATAGTAAGTATTTTAATCTATATATTTATAAACTATTAAAGATATTTCTATACTACTAGGATATAAATATCTATAACTTACTTTTTTAAAGTATCTTATATACCTTTAATAAGATCCCTCTTAAAGTCTAGCTTAATATCAGGCTCCCCATCATCCTATCTAACTATACACTACAGATCCTATTTAATAATTAATACTAGATATACTATTTATTAATAGATATATCTACTTACCTTATACTTTACTATATATATTTCTTATAACTATATACTAATATAGTAATATATATTTAATAGATAAAAAAGAAATACTTAAACTCCTTTATAGATATAATTATAGTAGTTATTCTACTAAAAATACTCCTATATATATATATAGTTCTTAATAGTTAAAAACATTAGTACTTTTTCTTTTATTAATAGAGAAATCTTATATTAGAATATATTTTAAATATACTAGTTATATATTAGTAATAATTTCAAAAATACATTTATATAATAGCAAGCTTATAGAATATATTAAATTATAGACTTCTCTTAAGATAGACTAATTTATCTCTTATTTCTATATAGATATAAAAGTTTAAAGTTTAACTTAGATCAACTTAATAGTAAGCCTATTTAGGACTTTATCTAATCTTACCTTAATTAAGTATCTAATAGTCTCTATAAAATATTTTATAATCTCTATATTATATAGGTCTAAGGCCCTAAATCTCTTTTTATACCTATAAATAGTTAGTTTAAGTTCTTAAGGGTAAATTAGTAATAGTAAAACTTACACTACCTATACTCTTATTATTTTAATATATTAAGGCTTAGTTATATTAGCAAGTTCCCTATAGATAAGCTTATTATTAATATCAGCTTTATCCTCAAAGAGACCATCTTATATAGTAGCTTTAATAAGGTTATCTAGATCTATAGCCTTAGGGCTACCTTTATTTACCTAAAGCTTTATAGCTTTAGATATATTAATATAAGTCTTAGATAATAAGAAGAGAAATAGAGAATAGAAGATAAGTAGAGGTAATAAAAGTTAAAGAGATTAAAAGAATTAAAGATATAATAAGAAAAAAAGTTAGAGGAAATAGGAAAGAAATTAAATATAAGAGAGAGGATAGAAGAGAAGATAGGAGAGAGGATAAGAAAGAAGATAGGAGAGAGGATATAAGAGAAGGAGCAAAGGGGCCTATTTATAAGCTCTTTTATACTAACTAAAGACTATACAGCATCTTAAGCAGTAGAAACACTAGGATACAATAGCACCCTCCTCCTTCTAAGTCTCCATATACTAAGAGAAGGTTTTTAAGCTATAAAGTACAGCCTATATAAGACTTTAATTAATTATATTATAGCCTAACTTAAGCCTTCTCTAAACTAAGTCATTATTATTAAACTATATAAATATAACTTCTCTCTTATTTATATCACTATCAACAAGAAGATTACCTATATATAGGCATTCTCAGGAAGGGGGGAAATAGGTGCCTTTAAACTCTAGTAGTTGACATTGCAAAACTGTAGTATTCAAGTTCTAGGCCCTATTATTGAAGTAGGACACTTTTTAAATCCTTAGTAAAGTTAGCAAGATTTAACAAGATGCCAGAGCTGTTTTAGCTGAAGCTGAGCCGGGCCTGATCTAGCCTGAGCAAAGACTGAAAAATGTCACGTGAGTCTCAGGCCAAGAAGATGACTAGATTGGGGGCATATTACAGGTATAACGGCCGAGGGACAGCAATAATAACGACAAGCAGCGGGTTCCGCAGCTGCACTCGTAAATATGGGAAGCCAACAAACTTACTAGCTTATACAGTTTTTGTTTCTCTCAAAAGACATCGCTCGCAATGTAGGGCCACGGAATCAATGTGCATGGACCAAATACTTCTCTTGTTCACAATGTTAAATTAGAATCTACTATTAGGAACTCGCCATCGACGGTTTATAGCGAGAGTCGCCTCTTGCCTCCTCAGCAGGTATGGCCAGCTAAACCCGCTTTACTTCGAAAGAACCGTGGACCAATCGTTCTTCTTCGCCCACTCCTCCCAGGTCGTCATGGGGCACTCGATACCAGCCTGTTTCGCGTCGACAAAGTTAGTTTCTTCTCCTTAGATTAGACTCGGCATTGTTATAGTTTAAGAAAACCCACCTCTTCGATGTCCTTTGCTGTTAGGAGATCGTAGCCACCGTCGTAGCCGGGCTCGGAGGTATAGTTAAACATGTGCGTTATTTCGATGCCGAGATCCTCGTCCTCCACGGACGCAATCAGCTCCTCCGGGGTTACCTGTTTGTAGCTTGTCTTCACTCCGACCACTTTGCCCCAAGTCTCGATCCATTCACTCCACGAGCAAGTCGTGCCGGCTGCCATGTACGCCTTGCCCGGAGGCATCTGATATACGGCGTAGGTGAAGTTTCCCATGTCGTCGACCGGGGTGAAGTGCGGGACTAGTTTATTGGGGTCGGTGGTGAAGGCCATTTGGAAGCTGCCATCCTCGAGCTGGGGCCCTAGTTAGCCCCTGTTAAGAAGTAGCGAAGGAAAGAAGAAAAGAAGAAAAAGAAAAAAGAAAAAAGAAAAAAGAAAAAGAAAGAGAGAGAGAGAGTGAGGTAACGGGACTCACTTTGCTGAAGTAGGCGCTGGGAAGGATATTATAGCTCGTGTAGAAATAACCCGTATGGATACAGGACAACTTCGCCGCCAGCTCAGGGTACTTCTCCTCGACGTACGTGGGGAAAATGTCCGCTTTCGCATCAAAGTGATACAGCTCCGTAATCTTCCCGCCACTCGCCTTTCCCGCATGACTCAACGTCGACGCAAGGAACGATTCCAGCGTATCAAGCGTCGTGGCTGCCGCATCGACAATATTCTTCCCGTGAAGGTATTCCACGTCGTACGCGATGCGACGGCATGTGATGCCCTGCTCCCGCGCCTTCTCGCGGTAGTCTGGGCGCATGAACGGCTCCCAGTACTGCGTGACGCTGAAGATAACGTTAGCGCCCTTGAAGGCCGGGATGAGGGTGGAGACGTCGTTGAGATCGACGGCGACGACCTCGATGCCCGGAGCATCCTCCTTGAGCTTCAGAGCGGCGGGGGACTCGGGGTTGCGGCAGAGGGCGCGGACGCGGAATCCGGCCTTGTGGAAACGGCGGGCGACGGAGCCGCCTTGGTTCCCGGTGGCTCCTACGACGCAGATGAGCTTGGACATGATGTGTGTGGGTATGTATGCGAGGCTGGATGTCCGTCCGTTAACGGCGAGGATCGTTAATACGGAAATGGTGATAATTTTCTCGTCCTTTGGGGGAGACAACCGAGGAACGAACTAAGACGTTCTGTCAATCTAGGAAACCCCGCAGCTTGAGCGGGGTCTTCCAAATCTCCAGGGATCTTAACTGCCCAGTCTTTTTCTCTGTTTTTTGCTGGCATTAGTGCAGCGTCTTGCAGCGTTCTTTCTTGGGACTAGTGGATATATGAGGCAACAAGTCATGAGGTGTCAGGGGTCTCCTCGCCCCATCCAGCCCCCAATACCAATATTTCACGCTTGTGAGCGGGCCAAGTCGATACAACCCTAGTGTATTCCGTAGTGAGCGGATATTGAAGAATTAACGTCCAGAGCCAAAGGAGTTGCTTGCCTCATGCGGTCTAGGTCCGCCCACTATTGCCCAATCATGGAACACTACCCGCTGACGTGGCAGGTGAGCGAGCAGTCCTGCATTCTTCATTCAACTGCATGGTTGGACCCGGGAACCGGGGCCTACATCTACTTGTAGATTAGACTGGGTCAAAGCGAGCCTATGATGGAGTCCAATCGGATGAGGTGACCGAAAGTGGTGAGGGAGAGGGAAGGGAAGCCAAGCCGTCTGAGACTTAAAACCTGCGCGCATTTTTTTCTTCGTATACGACGACTTTCTGGTAGAGTCTCACACAAGAAAGAAAAGAGAAGGAAAAATAATAAGCAAAGAAGAGAGGGGAAAAATTGACTCCAATTCTACGAGTCGGCGTACAGAAGGATCACCGCTTGGAAAAGCTGAGAATAAAGCAACCATCCTCAAATAATAACAGCTAGTGTCCGCTGACACAATGGCCGGCTCACCCGGGGAAGCGGGGTCGAGTCCTCCCAAGCCCTCATCTCCTCCACACTCATCTCCTCCGCGCTCATCTCCTCCACACGCCGGCTCGGCTCGCGACTCGTCACCAGAGGGAGCCGGAGACGCGCCGAATCCTCTCCAGATTGATGTATGTTGTGTCTCGCCCCGCGCCCCATGAGTTTTGCTGCCAAAATCCCTACCATGTTAACATGATGTTGTTTCTCTCGACTCTAAGCATGAGGCATACGACGCCCAAGAAGATGCCGACTCGTCCTACGGGTCGGATACCGAGTCCAGGGCCACTGCATCCGTGACATCGTCCATCTTCCACTACCAGTATGAGAACGGGCGGCGCTACCACGCCTTCAGGGAAGGGCAGTATGTACTCCCGAACGACGACCGAGAGCAGGAGCGCCTCAACCTCCAGCACCACATCTGGCGCTTATTACTAGGCGGGTCCCTACACACGGTACCGCTGCCCGATCCTTCCTCCGACGAGGAGCTGCGCATTCTCGATCTCGGCACGGGCACGGGCGTCTGGGCCATCGATATGGCCGACGAGTACCCCTCCTCGCAGGTCTTCGGCGTCGATCTCTCCCCCATCCAGCCCGAGTGGGTCCCCATCAACTGCCGCTTTCACGTCGACGACTACGAATCCGAGTGGACGTACCGAGAGAATGAGAAATTCGACTACATCCACGGACGTGCTCTCTGCGGGACGTCTTCGGATTGGCCTGCGCTGTACGGGCGCATAAAAGAGAACCTCAAACCCGGCGGGTGGGTCGAGATGCAGGAATACGACGCGTGGGTTTTCAGCGATGACGACAGCTTCGAGCGCGCGCCCTGGACGCGGGAGTGGGTCGAGAAGCTGGACGAGGCGAGCTTAAAGTTTGGTCGGCAGATTAACATTGCTCAGTATCACAAGCAATGGATGATCGATGCCGGATTCGTGGACGTAGTCGAAGAAGTGAAGCGGGTATGTGTCTCTCTGAGCCCCCTATTTGATCCACCCCCCCCCCGGTTG